>OX463840.1:49137889-49432358 GCA_949825065.1 Odontocerum albicorne | reverse complement strand
CACATACAAAGTGTAGTTGTTACCTTTGAAACCTGACGCCGCTCCTGCACAATGGCGTTCCGTGGGAATGCGAACTGCAAAGCTCGCGAATTCCAGGCGTGGTTGCTTGCAGCACTTTGCTATAATAAGGGTGCCTCGGCATAGGGAGAAGCAGAGCTTTCAGGAACTTTACTGTGTGCTTTCAGTCACTTGTGTATTAATACTTCGAAACTTAAAACTCGAAAATGGTGCGTCTTCTTTGAAATATCAAACAATTATTTCATTTAAAAATCGTTCTATTATTTTCTTAATAATTATTAAAGCTTTATTTCTGAAATTTACCTTGTTTTAATAATGCCTTAGTATGTTAAATTTTTTTTTTCTTAAGTGTTAAAATTTCTATGCGTTTTAGTTATTTTATTTTGAATAATAGTAACAAAGAAGTGTTTTCTTTTATTAATATCAACCTTGTTTTGACTTGTGCTATTTATAAAACTTGAGTGTTTATTTTGTTTGCCCAAAACGTTGAAAAAGTGTTTTTTTTTAATTTTTATATTGTTTTAAAAATTTTACTTGTGATTTTAATAGCATTAAAGTTTTCAAACTCTCTTCGATTAGTTTCGGTTTTGTGATTGTTTTATTGATTAATTGAAATGGATATTTTCCTTGTGTACATGTTTCTAAAAGTATATATTTATTTTCTTTCATGTAATGGGGCAATACAGGATGACTTGGACAAGGAACAAATTGCCCGTAAGTTTATTAAACATTAATATGTCTTTCATTTTCAGTTACCAAAGTCAGCGTAGTCAAGTTAACGTAAAATAATTCAATTCGTGAATTTATTTATTTTTCATTCCAACAAGTTTATATTATATGTATTATATTTTAGAGATCATGTTTTTTACGCTTGGGTCCCTTAAATTGAATTTGACATATCCGACTTTACTGTTGAAAGTATTATTAATTTTGCAGCATTTTATTCCTTTGAATGGCTTTAATTCTAAGTAAGTTTGTTACGTAGAATGTTTCGAAGACTTCATCAGAATTAAAAAAAATCGAAAATAACGTCACTCAATCAAACATATTGAGAATCTTAATGAAGTAAAAATTATTAAAATTGACAAAAAAATAACACATTTGATTCAGTAACTTGATAAAGATTATATATTCTTAGATCGAATATTACTTCAATGTTGCAAAAGGAAATTTGTTATTCTAAAATATATTTATTAAGTGAACGATATTTTCGGATAAATAAATTCATATCTTTAATCTTTAAATAGTTCACTTTGTGATGTCATAATAATTGATGTTTTACGTTTAATAAATTAATGACACACAAGTTTTCTCTGTATTCAAAACAGTTTAAATAATGGAGTTCTTTGACAGTTTTTAAAGACCATTGTTTTTCTCGTCAGGTGATGAAGAATTTCCTCAATAAGGAAGAAATCGCCCCGTAGACCACTTGCCGGTTTTTTTTGGTTTTCCGTAGACCCCTGCCTGCTTAATATTGAATTTCCCTACACTTATTAACTTCAAATGTGTTTTTGACAGCTGACACAGTGCTGTTCAACTTGATAAGGTTTTTTTTGTAGAGTGAACAATTGTAAAAAAATACCTTTATTGAAAAAACAAAAAATGCAAGTAAATAATTGACTTTGGAACGAAACAAATCAAAACCTAGTAAAATTCTTACATAAAGTTAACACACAAATAATACTGTTAATGAGAGGGATGAACCTGATGCTCTGATAGCAATGGTTCAATATTTGGCTTCAAATTAGTAAGGTATAGTATAAAATCTCCACGTTCAGTGATTTGCATTCGATTTCTGTTTTTCGTAAGAAGATTGTCAACCGCCCTAAAACCTCTTTCCACGAGGTATAAAGATGGAAAAGCTAACCAAAACCTTTTTGCAATAGTCCTTAATGCAGGATAAGCAACAGGAATATCTTTCTGAAGCCAGAACTGCTGATACTTCTTTCTGAACACCTTAAGTTCTTCGTTTGTACTTATTCCAATCAGTTCTTCTTGTAATATATACATATATATATACACATAATCTATGTTAGATGTAATAAGACATTTACGAAACGCCTAAATATTGATGATGATCTGCCTAAATGGGATCAGCTCACGTGGACCCCCATTTACATCTTGTGCACCCCCAATTTCTTTTCTCGCTGACATACTCGTAGACCCCCTGCAAGTCGAAATCGACCCTTGGGGGTCCATATAGACCACTTTGGGAATCTTTGCTTTAAATCGATAGTGAACTCAATAAAACAAGGATAAGCACAAAAAAATAATGTTTATATTATTTCATTCAACTAAAAATACCAATTAAATAAATTCGCTTCTTAATAAGAAGAAAACTTATTTAAAACCAAGGATAAATACGTAACGTAAAAGTGTTTGTTTATAAAAGGGAACGTCTTTTTACATGTAAATTGAATTTGGCTAAAGTAACTTTATCTTCATGTTTACTAAATATAAAATATCTTTTTACCTTTCAGTTCTGAAGAACGCCTTCGATGCCTTCGACCAGGAGAAGAAGGGAGTCATCAGTACAGACATGATTGGCACAATATTGGAGATGTTGGGACATCAACTGGACGATGATACTCTTAAGGAGATCATTGATGAAGTAGATGAAGACAGTAAGTTTACTACTAGAATAACACCATCTTCAATGCTCCTTCATCAATTATTTTCTATAAGGTGACCTTTTAGAATCTTCTATAGCCATAGGGCATTTCAGAGACGACATTCTGTGTATATTCCAATTATATTTACTAATCAGGAGCAACCACAAATTAAAATTGACTAGTAGCTTTCTATCTCAGGACTGTGGAACGTAATACTACTTTTCGTCTTTGGTTGCAATAAGTCGCTTAAATACTATCAAAGGGTTTTGCGTTTGATTCCCGATATCACTAGAAAAAAATATGTTAAAAAAGTTCGTCAAGTAACAGTACTCGCGCTCAAGACATTTAGAAGTGTTGTGGCTTCTTCGAATGCTGCAATATTGCAATGTGTGCAATGAAGAACTGTAAGTTCCGTATCTTCTCTAGTGGTTATAACCCTTACATTTGATAAACGGAGCCGATTATAATGTGGCCTCCCAGCCACGCTATTCAATATGTCCGCATCACCAAACCGGTTGAGATGTACCATATGCATTAATGAATGTATCCCTTGAATGTATGCTCTGTTACTAATTGGACATATACACGTATATGCCAAAGAACACCCAGCCCATTAAACATTTTTTTAAGCTTATTTCAAATATTTTAAAAATATATACAACAGATCAATCCTATATGTACAAAAATATCAAAGCAATTAAAGGTGTACTTCGCGGTTTAATTCTATATTAAAACTAAATTGTTCCATACTAAAATTATGATGAAATTTATTTCATTAATTCCACTAATAAGATGTTATTATTGCGACTCGAGTTCCTTTGCCAAACTCTTCGTCATCGAAATTCGAGTAGCGATAATGATATCTAGAAAGTGAATTTTATCTTAATTATTACTATGGATATCCACAAAGTAGAGCTCGGAACATCTAAAAAAAAAAGGATTTCATAAAAGTTTATACACAGCGTTGTGATGGTTTTTTAACTATCGCAAAATGGGTAAACTGTGGATCGGATACTTTTTAAATTGTTGACAGAAATATTATTATGCATTTTTGATGTATTTTGAAATTTAAATGCCACTTATATCCAAAAGTTTCCAGCCTGAACAAGGTGGATTGTGTATGGACCGATAACACGTTAGTTACATCCACCACATGGTCAGGCGATATTGCAGTTAAAATTTGATGCTTTTGTATTATATTGTAGTATATTAATTTGAGTCAACATAAGACGTGTTGATTCGTTTTGTTCTGAAATGTATAGTCCAATTATTAAATTTCTTTCTAAAAAAGGTCTCGCTGAAATGAAACGTAACTCCATATATCGGTAGATAAATTGAGGATTGAACTCTAATAAACTTTATAGACACAACTAAGCCACTTCACAGCAATCATGAATAATATGTTATTTGTTGTCATTATGTTATTTTTTTATGTTGTCACGAGAATACTAAAATCTTCACCCATACATTGGCTTCCAGTGATACCTATAAAGTATTATTGTGTTGTCATTAGTAATCTAAAACATATACCCATACCTTGGCTACTAGTGAAATAAAGTATTCTTGTGGTGTCATGAGTACTCTAAAACCTACACCCTTTGCTTCCTTGATATCAAGTATTCTTGTGTTGTCATGCGTATTCTAAAAACTACACCCATATCTTGGTTTCCAGTGATATAAAGTATTCTTGTGTTGTCATGAGTACTCTAAAGCCTACACCCATATCTTGGTTTCCAGTGATATAAAGTATTCTTGTGTTGTCATGAGTACTCTAAAGCTCACACCCATATCTTGGTTTCCATTGATATAAAGTATTCTTGTGTTGTCATGCGTATTCTAAAAACTACACCCATATCTTGGCTTCCAGTGATACAAAGTGTTCTTGTGTTGTCATGAGTACTCTAAAGCCTACATCCATACCTTAGCTTCCAGAGATATAAAATACTCTTATGTTGTCATGAGTACTCTAAAGCCTACACCTAAACCTTGGCTTCCAGTGATATACTAGTCAAGTATTCTAGTGTTGTCACGAGAATCGTGAAACCTACACTCATACCTTGGCTTCCAGTGATATAAATTTTACTACTCCTTGATTGATATAGGTCTTAAAGAATCTCATATTAAGGACTGAAAAAGGATTTTGCAAATTGACCAACTGCGTGTAATAACGGAAATAAGAGAACCCTCGCCACTCTATTTAATTTCTCGTCGATCAATCAGGAAGACTCTGGAACAAATCTACAGCAAGCCAATCGGTGAAGACTTTTTTCCTTGTATTACGATGTAATTGGGTTAAACCTGTACCAAATACAAAATTAATAATAAATAATTTGTTCGTACGAGAATTGATAAAACAGAAAAATAACAGGGATGAAAAGTCCTTAAGATGATTGAACTAAATTAATAAAAGCTCGTTTTATACCATCCCTAAGCTTAATTTAAAAATATTTTAACTGTATATTGTCTTTCTTTTAATTACTTTTCGGATATTTATTTTCATCAAATTACTGTTTCATGGCGTTTATTTAACGTTTAGGCCAACTTAACCGTAACACTTTAGTTAAAAATATGGAAGGCCTTTCACCTTCTCTGGTAGCCGTGATCGTCTAGTGGTTAGGACCCTACGTTGTGGCCGTAGTAACCCAGGTTCGACTCCTGGTCACGGCAGTGTTCACACACTGTTACGGCAGAGATATTTTTTATTCTTTCAATAAATGATTTTTTCCAATTTTGTTTATTTTTTAATGAAAGAGATTTTCAAAGTAGAATACGGATAAAACATCAATCAATTTCACTAGGAAAATATTATAAACCACTGTTCAAAGCAAATTAATAATAGTAAGAGTTTCGCGTTAGTTTGTTTTTCTTCTGTTGTATCGACACAGCAAATATTACAAGCAAATTTGATCTTAATATTTTTCCACACTTCTCATTACATATTAGTACGTCCGCATTTAACTTTTAGTTAATATATTATTACTCAAATGTTAAAAGACATCTACCAAACAACGAATAAACTATTTTAACTCTCTCTGAAATCTAACTGAAATCGAAAGAATTTACTTTGAACTAGTTTTCACGGGCATTGATTAAGATTTTTTTTTCACTGTTTATAAACTGTTATAACAACATATTGTACTAGAGTTCAAGTAGCAGCTATTATACAATTTATTTCAAACATTTGTCACCTTCTCTGGTATAGTTCGGAAATTCTAGGATGAGTCCTGTGACAGCTCACAAATTTGCCCCATTACAACCTTGTAACAATGTTCTAAACTTCTAAACTTCTAAAACTGAAAAAATTAAAGAGGAGAAATAATTTCAAATGGGATACAAAGGTATTAAAGATAAAAGAGGTCAGTGACAATTTTAGGGAAAAGACACAAGAGTGTAACCTAATGGAAGAGGAGAACGTGAATGCTATGTGGGGAGAGATAAAGTCGAAGATAAAAACTACGGCAGAGGAAATTATAGGTAAAGAAAGCCCCCAAGCAAGGAAAGAATGGATTACCGATGAAATTCTCAATATGATAAAAGAAAGAAGAGAGCTCAAAAATGATAAAAGAGATGAATCACAAGAGAAATACAAAATGCTAAGAAACAAAATAAACAGAGAGTCAAGAATAGCAAAAGAAACATACTATCAGAATAAATGCGTTGAGATAAATGACGACCTCAAGAGAGGAAATGCAGAAAGAGCTCACGCTGCGGTGAAGGACTTCTTTGGGATGAGAATCGGAAAGAGCAATGCAATAGAAGGAGAAGACGGCAAAATACTATTCGAAAATGACCAAATAGGAGAGAGATGGAAAAGATATCTCGAAATGCTGTACAATGGCAAGGGAAATATTGACAGTGAAGCATTGATAGAGAGAGAAAATGAGGTAGACGCGGATGATCTGGGAGACCCAATCATTAGAGAAGAGTTCGACCTCGCACTGAAAAACCTCAAAAACGGGAAAGCACCCGGAATCGATGACGTTCCGGCCGAACTAATTAAGGCAGCAGGAAAAGGAATCACAGATGCCCTGTTTAAAATGATACAGACAATATATAAGACCGGAAAGATACCAGAGGACTTCGAGAAATGCCTAATTGTCACATTACCAAAGAAGGCAGGTACGACAAAATGTGAGCAACACAGAACTCTTAGCCTAATATCCCATGCCTCAAAAATACTGACTAATATCATTCTAAAGAGAATTGAACCAAAAGTAGAGAACATCCTTTCCAGAGACCAGTATGGCTTCAGAAGAGGTGTGGGAACCAGAGAAGCAGTACTGTCTCTACGAATACTGCTAGAAAATAGAATAAGAAGAAACCAAAACACATACATCGCATTCATAGACCTGGAGAAAGCTTTTGACAAAGTAGAATGGAAAAGACTCTTCGAGATTTTGAAGAGAATTGATATCAAATACAGAGATAGACGTATAATCCAGGCGCTATACAAGAATGAGGCCGCTATAATCAGATGTGACGAAGACACAAAGAAAGCCAATATAAGACAAGGGGTAAGGCAGGGATGCTCTCTGTCACCTGTTCTTTTTAACGCCTATATACAGAGCGCGATTGACGACTTGAGAGAGAGAATGAGTCACAGAGAAGGTGTAAAGATACACGGGCAAAAGGTGGACATGATAAGGTTCGCTGACGATATTGCTATGGTTGCTGAAAGTGAAGAGGAACTACAAAAGGCCTTAACAACTATGGAAAGCATTCTTCAAAATAACTACAGTATGAAGATAAATAAAGACAAAACAAAGCTGCTGACTGTAGGCCGAGCGCAGCACCAGATGAGAATAGTGATGTCGGGTAAACCACTAAAGAACACCAAGGAGTTTGTCTACCTCGGGAGCAAAATAACATGGGACGGTCGGTCCAAGAGCGAGGTCGACAGCCGTATACATCAGGCTAGACTTGCATTTAATAAAAGGTCGAAAATAATAGAATCAAATAATATAGACCTTAAACTGAGAATACTCCTCATCAAGACCTATGTATGGAGTATCTTGATGTACGGCTGCGAGACATGGTGCCTATCCGAAAGAGATAGACGAAGACTAGAGGCTTTTGAGATGTGGTCCTATAGAAGACTTTTAGGAATTTCCTGGAGAGACCGCATCACAAATGAAGAGGTTCTCCAACGAATCGAAGGAGGAAGGCACCTGCTCAGGATCCTGTCCGAAAGGCGTGCAAGATGGATCGGGCATATAATACGACAAGAGGGCCTCTTGCATGCCATAATGGAGGGCATGACCGAGGGGACAAACTCTAGGGGACGCCCACGCCGAGAGTACCTGGAGGACCTGTTGGTGGACGTGCGCTGCTCAACATACACAGACTTAAAAAGAGCCGCACAGGACAGGGAGGAATGGAGGAGAAGAGTTCAAATTGCTGCAAACCAGTCTTAGGACTGCAACCACGGAAGGAAACAATGTTCAGTAATTTTAATTATTTTATCAACTTTAATATAAGCCTCAATTCTAATAAATAACAAGTTATTCAGGTAAATACGAGTACATTACATAAGGTTGTATTGGGGCAAATTTGTGAGCTGTCACAGGACTCATCCTAGAATTTCCGAACTATAGCCGTGATCGTCTGTCTAGTGGTTAGGACCCTACGTTGTGGCCGTAGTAACCCAGGTCCGAATCCTGGCCACGGCAGTGTACTTAAACTGTTACGGTAGATATAGTTTTTATTTAGCATTTAAACATAAAAATGAACGAATGTTATAAATTTTTGTTGAAATATCAAAATCACTTTTCATTGAAAATAAACTTTTTAACGGAGGGTAGTTTCGGGGTCTTATGGCCATGATCGAAGAAAGTGTATTGACATTTTCTGGAAGTTGCGTCATGAGACCTTCTGCAATATGTATTTTTTCCATCTAAATCTACCTGAAACAATTTAAATGTTGGTGCATGTCTGTACTGAAAAAAATAGATACGTTATTCAAAAGCGTATTCGTAATACGTAACCAATTGTTAGATTCCTCAACAAAAAAATGATTGAAGATTCACGATAAACAGATAACAACAATTTAAATCAATTAATTAATAATTTTCTTTCACAATTCTAGTCTCCCTAACGTTTATAAACATTCTAGAGAAAACATCTTTGTGTTGTATACACTAAAATCTAAGCATTTTAAACCCATTTGCAAGCCACTTTCAACCAACCAGAAAGATATTTTAAAAAAGCTTAAAATCAGATTCTAGTATTTGATTACTAATGATTAATTAATTATTCCACTAATTAATTAACTATCGTTCGGAAATTCTAGGATGAGTCCTGTGACAGCTCACAAATTTGCCCCAATACAACCTTGTAACGATGTTCGGTAATTTTAATTATTTTATCAACTTTAATATAAGCCTCAATTCTAATAAATAGCAAGTTATTTAGGTAAATACATTACATAAGGTTGTATTGGGGCAAATTTGTGAGCTGTCACAGGACTCATCCTAGAATTTCCGAACTCAACACTTCAATAATAAAATTTAAATGTATAACGGTAATGTTCACTTCCATGTTAATTAAATTTGCTACAACTCATGTCTGAAATATTTTTTTAATTACTTCTTGCAAGGAAACATTTATAAACATATAATGTCATAGACTCAGTGGTGTGTTGATTTTGCTATCTGTGTGTGCTATCTTAGTCTATGGAAGTGATCTATCTTAGTCTATGGAAGTATCTAACGTGTGCTATCTTAGTCTATGGAAGTATCTAACGTGTGCTATCTTAGTCTATGGAAGTGATGCCTGGATATGAAGAATGAATGATAGGATTACAATAAATGCGGTGGGAATACTTTGTAACGAATATCTCGTACTTTGCAAAGAATATCGATTATTATCTGATTAGATGTATTTGTTTGTAATGTTGGGATATATGTTAAGTAGAATCATGAAAGAAATCTAGAGATGGTTTGAACATAAATATTTATGTCTGGAATAAATGGGAAGAGCATGTATGACGAGATACACGATCATGGATGAGAAAAAGCCTGTTTGAGTGGATAGGAAGATGTGAAACTCTGTCATCGCTGCCTATTCCAAATGGGATATGATGTGTATGTGTTTTGAAACGCATACATAATAATATATGTACATACAGATATGATAAAATATATTGCATATTATAAAATAATTTGAGATGGATTTTGAGAATGAACATAACAAGACCCTCCAAGCAACTATGAATGAATAATGTTTGTAGGTGAGGACATTAAAATAGTGTAACGACTTGAAGTTTTAACCAAAGTAGGGCACTCCGAACAACTAAGCTTTTAACTGGGTAGAATAAATAAATAATAACTTAAAGGAGAGTTGAATGCAAAAGCTTGATTTATATTTAATGTTGGTTATCTCTTTTATTGAAAAAGCTTCACTGGATAAAGAGTTTTAATAGAGAAAATTGGTACGAATAGTGTCATGTCGTGCTGAATGACAGGATTTTATGTTATAGTTCGGAAATTCTAGGATGAGTCCTGTGACAGCTCACAAACTGGCCTCAATACAACCTTATTTAATGTATTTACCTAAATAACTTGTTATTTATTAGAATTGAGGCTTATATTAAAGTTGATAAATTAATTAAAATAACTGAACATCGTTACAAGGTTGTGTTGGGGCAAATTTCTGAGCTGTCACAGGACTCATCCTAGAATTTCCGAACTATAGTAATATCTGGCTCTCAGAACATAAAGCATACAAAATGTGCTTTTGGAGCTAATGACTCTTGGAACGAACGAACCCAATAAAATGCACATCCTCTGGGATAGTAAAAGGCTATGAATCTTGAGGTCATAAGAAGACTTTTTAAGATAACAGTCACTTCTATAAATAAAATATAAAAAATACCACACCAACATATTAAAAATATAGCATAATAACCAACATATAAATTTCTGTAAAAATAAACAAACCTACATACAATACTGTGTCTAAACACAAATTAAAAGAAAATCAATTAAACCTATCAATAATGATGATATCAATTAAACCTATCAATAATGATGATATCAATTAAACCTATCAATAATGATGATACCAATTAAACCTATCAATAATGATGATATCAATTAAACCTATCAATAATGATGATATCAATTAAACCTATCAATAATGATGATATCAATTCATATAACCTACATAATGATGATTAGATTATAAAGATTAAATTTATAAAATAATTTGTAGGCAAGCAACTGCACCTGACAGAACTTGATTGTTTGACAACTGGTTACAAAAAGTAACAAAAATTAAATCAAAACAAAAAAATTAAAACATAAAAATATATGATAAATGTAGTTATGAGTTGCTACAAAGTTTTATTGGATTGTTTTCGGACACCAAATGGTGTCATAAAAGTTAATTTATTAATATCCTATCCCGCTTGGTTCAAAGTATCTAAGAACAAGATAAAAGATATAAAGTTGATAAAAAATTAATTCTGGTTCCTAAAAATTCAGGAATATATTATATATGTTAATACAATATGTTATATATGCTTATACGATAAAAATGCCAGATCAATATCTGGCAATTTTTTCTTCCTCCCTTTATTTCTACCAGTATTAACATGTTGATTATACAAAGCTATCTTCCAAAAGGTCTTATGCGTACCTCTTGGTTTTTCCTTGGTGACTTTTTTTTGTCTTGATCACTGCAAAAATAACGTTATGTTAAATATATTATTTAAAAAAAAAACTGGTTTTTGTTCAGGCATTTAACTTACTTCTTTTTCCTTTAGAATCTGGTGAATTGCAATTTGAGGAGTTTTGTGGATTGGCTGCTAAGTTTCTTACAGAAGAAGAGGAGGATCAGGAGGCTATGATGAAGGAATTAAAGGAAGCCTTCCGGTTGTACGACAAAGAAGGTAACAACTAAAACCAGAAAACTCGATGAAAAAACTAAATAATTTTGAGCATTCATAATTTAATACGCTGAAGTTAGTGGTACCCAAAAAGTACTTGTCATTTATTCTATTTTCTCTGAGCACCAAATTATGAAAAATGGTATTCAAATAAAATGTATCTGATTTGAAGTATGAACAATATTTAATTTAAAAACGAGAACAAATACTCCTAAATACTTGACTGATAATTTTTCCTTGTGCTTAAAGATATACAAACTTTCATACAATGCTTTCATCAAATGGAATTATATAGTCGTATGTAAAAATAAATCAATTAACATTATATCTATTCGGAGATATTCAGTAAACATAACATCACATAGTACGACATGTTTGAGATGGAAAAAATTAAATAGAATTTATCTATGACATTACAAATTTGAATGATTCGAAATTTTTACACAAAAAAAATTAGAGTTTATTTATTCAATATTTAAAATTTACCTTTTTCTGATAGATCTTTATGCACATAAAGTCCATATGTTTTTTATTACTAGTAATTTTACTATAATAATATTGTATTAAATGTTTTATTCTTGGTGAGCTAATTTAATAATTGTAAAGAATATCACAGGGTTCTCGCTCTTTATAATTTAAGAAACATAAAACATTGTGTATCTAATGTGAACTTGCATAAGAAATATGCAATATGAATTTTTAATGTAATAAAAAGGTACATTTTGATCTAAAATTGAGAAATGGCAAAGTGCTTTTTTCATAATCATAATAAAAATGTGAGAGTTTTAATATAATATTGGCTACATTATCAAAAACCTTGGTAAACATAAAATTGTTCGAGATGCATTTAATCCCACTTAATTGCACTAAACGAAAAGCAATTTTTTTCACATTCATTTCTCTTTCACAAAGTATTTCGCATTCATTTTTCTGAAATATTATTTTAAGTGAAAATGAAAACTAAAGATTAGAAAAATTAAAATATGTTTTTATTAAATACTCGTATGTTAAAGTTATGAAAAAAATAAAAGGAAATTAAATTATATTAACTATTTATTAATTTTTAAATCAATTAAAAAATTACCCTCATTCTCTTTACTAATGACATCTATCTGTGTAAAATGAAGTTTTTTCCAAGTTGAACCCGCAAAGTTTTTAGACTCAAACCTTTTTTGTTATAGGTAATGGCTACATCACGACAGATGTCCTGAAAGAAATTTTCAAAGAACTTGATGATAAGATTACCGCAGAGGATTTGGAGGACATGATTGAAGAAATTGACTCTGATGGCTCAGGAACTGTGGACTTTGAGGGTATAATATCTATAAAAACATTTTAAAAGTTCTTTTTTTAGACTGCATATATAAATTAATTTATCCAACGTTTTAATCAAATTTGCCATATGCATGAAATATGAAGATTATGTAATGATTTAACAAAAAATTTGCCGTTTGACATAATTACTTAAGTTTTTATAAATTCATTTTTAAGTATTTTTTACTAGACACATCTTTTAAAATAATATTTTATAATTTGCCTTTCGTCAATTATAGTATAAATAGGCTAAAATCTATACGATGTTTGTCATCAAAGAAAGAATACGAGAATTGAATTTTGAATACAAGAGAGCGAGAGAGGAATACTTGGATTGTCTGCGAAAGTAATTCGAAATTTGAATCTCGGTGGGTCCGTGATACTGAACGAATTTTAAATACCTAGCTAACAATTTTTGAACCGGTGTAAAAGATAAACAAATTCTATATTTATGAATACACATACTCGATTCTAATTAATAGCAAGTTATTTAGGTATATACCATTACATTAGGTTGTGTTGGGGCAAATTTGTGAGCTGTCACAGGACTCATCCTAGAATTTCCGAACTATAGTTACATTTTAATACCGCACTTTAAATACAAGGATGTCACTAGTGGAAATTTTTCATAAAAGACACGCATATTCTATTCTTATATAATGTGACCATATGTGACTGACCCTTTATAGTAAAAAAACTGTCACACCTCTAAATTTGGTTCGCCTTGGAAGTATGAATGACACTAGATCATGAATTTAAACCTACAACATCAATGGCATAATTGATAAGACGCCTGTCTTCATACTGATGGTTTGGATTTAACTCCCGATGGTACACAAAAATAAATAAAATTTGATCATACTTAAGGTTAGTTTGTTGACAAGGTTCTTGTTAACTTTTTTTATGGTGATATAGACTACTTGTTTAAAACCGATTTTGCTTAAAATTACTAAATAAATTAATGAACATACGCAAAGCTCTTTAATGAAAAAAAATAAGAGAAACAGTTTGACTTGTGACGGTCTGCGTAGGTCCGTTAATTAGTGAATGGCTTTTGGACAGGGAAGTTTCATATACCTAGCCCCTAAATTATTCAATGCATAACCTAAAACCATAAGCGATATTAGAATATACGGTCGATATAAAACTGAAATTGAAATCAATTGATGGAAAACATACATGATTTATATGTTGTTAAGGCATTAACGTTGTGGAGGTTTAAAGACATTGTAATTTGTTTTATCAAACACTGTTTATTCCACTTTTTATAACGGTATAACCCTACCGGTTTCAAGGCTTTCACCTCATCTTCAGGGAGCACAAACAAGACTGAATTATGTTCGAACTGGTACCGATATACGCGCTTTTAAAGGTTGGGAACATTTGGGTTGGGAACAGAGGTCTGAGGTGGACATGAAACGATCTCGGCCAGCAGTGGAGAAATTTTTGGAATATATGTGTTTACCAGATGTACAAATTCTTACATATCAGTAGTAACGGAAATAAATTGGACAGATTAGAGTCCCTAGAAATTTATAAGTCAGTACATCGAAGCGAACATCTGGTACACACATATATCCCAAACATCTCTCAGGTACTGACCGAGATCGTCCCATGCCTCTCTCAGCCCTCAGTCCCTAACCCAAATGTCCCCAACCGTTAAAAGCACGTATATCAATACCAGTTCGAACAGAATTCAGTCTTATTTGTGTTCCCCTGAAGATCAGGTGAAAACCTTGAAACCATTAGAGTTATACCGTTACAAAAAGTGGAATAAACAGTGTTTGATAAAACCAATTACAATACATGATTTAGTAAGAGATATCTTCAACGTAAGATGAAAACTTAAATAAGATCAAAATTATGAAATAGAACAGTATTATACCTTTTTTGTGTCTACAAATCAGTGGAAGTTTTGTGTATTGAATGTGTTTGTTATTTAAATGTTCTTCTTGGTGTGATGATTTAATGTTTCTTCTCATTGAGTGTGATTTTTTGTTCTTTTAACAATTATATCTATTTCTTTACTATTTTCGTTTCGAGAAACCTATTTGCCTTAGGATGGGCATAAATCTAGTTAGAAAGGGCAAAACTAAATAAATATAAGTAAAAAGTAATGGAATATAAAACATATTTTTTAACCTATTATTTTTTTTCTTTGCAGAGTTTCTGGAGGTAATGACAGGAGAATAAACATTTTACCAAAATATTATTTACTACGGTACCTCAATAAATTTAAATATACTATATTTTATTTATTTATAATATTCCAGTAATTTTAAGAATACCTTTATATGTGATAATATAAAATATGTATGTATATACATTATTCAAATATGATTGAGAAAAACATGTTTTGTCATTTAATTTGTTTATAAATTGAATGACAGAAATCATAAAATTAGAAAATTTCATTCGTTTTATTCATTCACTTGAGTGACCATTTGAAATTTTCATACATTATATTAGGATTTTTTAATATAAACCTCTCATATATATATATTTTATCTTATATTGCTATTTATTTATAAATATATTAAATTTGTATCATAAATTATTTATTTATTATGTATTCTATATATTTATGTCATGTATTTTTTAATATGTACTTTTATTTATTTTATGAAATATATATTTATTTATTTTAAACTTTAAGGAAAATTTTATTTCTTACTTTATTTTTGTTAACTTTTCTTATAATTTTATGATAACCTTTTGATCCTGACTTTTTATCTTATAAGATTAATATTTCTTTCTAATAAAACAGCTGTAAATATTTTAATGTAATGTCAACATTACAAATATATTTATAAAGTTTTTATTAACAATTATGGCAATGGAATATAATAATTATTGGAAGAAATTTATTATTCCAATCATAACAGATGTTTACTTATTTTTTTAGAATGGGAACACTGACTTCTCAACCACATACTAGTTCTTACTGTTTTATTATTATACCACTGAGTAGACAAAAATCATATCACCATTAAAGCAAGCAACATGAAAAAAAGAGATTTACTAATGTAATGAAAAAGTCAACCCTTTCAACTGAGTCACCCTGTAACTCCAAAAAAATATTTATCCTTGTTATCTTTCCAGCATTCAGAAGTGTTTTTTTCAAGACTTGTACATTTTCGTATGTTGTCATGCTTTGAAACAACAAAAGGACTTACCACATCATATTGTATAGTAAAAAACTATATCGGTTGAATGTAAGAAATCGTCGACATATGCATGTACTTACATATCCTGAACTGCTCCGCTGCCTCTACATATACTTTCGTTTTGTTCAATTAGAGATTGCCTCGAGGCTTTCCAGTTTATCCCTCTTCCTTCTTATTCACAATGTCCTTTACTATTGATGATGTTAGACTCTGCTACAGTTGCTATCAGACTTACACCTTCATTGGCTTACTTCAGAAAGCGACTTAAATCATATCTCTATTTATTGACATTACATGCCTTTCATTATTTTCTATAGTATTTTTCTTTACATATCCCTCCCCTTTTCATGCATTTGTAATAGTAAAAAATGTTTCTTTTCGTATCTTGATTTTCTACTTTTAGTATATAATTTCAGTTTGTTACGAATATTTTAAATATTTTTTTCTGTTTGTGAGTAAACCATTAAACTATGTAGCCTCTCAACCAGCAATAAGTACATGTGTAACTCCTGACATCACCAGATCTGAGGGACACTTCATAGGGAGATAGAAATTTGAATTATTTATATTAAAGGTTTTTATATAATAAATTTATTTATATAAATCGTGGAGTGCAGTTAGTGTAAACCCTTATTAAAGTGTTGACATTCGTAGAGCGCATTAAGTTTTTGTGTTTTGTGAACAATATCAAAGTCTACTTTCAACTGGCTCCACATTTATTTTGTGCTCACAATATGATTGTACAATTGGGTCTAAATATAAAGTAAATATCTCAAAAATTCAACATAAACTTATAAGCAATCAATTTTAATAACAGTTTTCCAATTGTGTCTTGCAACTATGAACACCTCAAATATCTTATTAATGTTAATTTGATAGAAAAGCTGTTTTATGACATACAATTGAATGACACCTGTTATTTTTTTCATATTAATAATTATAACAATCAAAGCCTCGGTAACACATATATTTTACTAAATTTATTTTTAGGGAATTTATGATATTCTGTTTTTAAGCCACAGTTGGCACTGTCAATAATGACGGGCCTGAACAGAGGCCTTAATACAGAAATGGGAGCTAAAAAAGGGCAATTGTAAATAAAATGTGATAAAATAAATAATCCTCAAAATATGGGATTGATTATGTATTTATTTTCAACACAGCGTCTTAAAACCTTTGCATATTATTGTACATTGTGCTACATCCTAAATATATATAGCATTGTGCTTACCAAAGCAAGTCAACAGGGATAAACTAGTGTTGGCAGATAATTAATCTTTGAAAGAATAGAAATTTAGGTGAGTCTTAAGGCCGTTTCAATTACTACATTTTAAGTAGGAAATGTAGGAAAAAGTCGAAACATATTTTCTTAAGTTGTAATCTTTATGCAATAATCTCTCAGAAGAAAAAAAATAACAATGAAATATTTCGGATGGTTATAAATACCATCATACCATTTCCTTGTTAGAGTATGTAGATAGGACAGAGTGCCATACTTTGAAATCTCGACACATATTTAGCGTCTTCTACATTTATAGAACTTCTACGATTTCTCTGACACCCTACGCTTCCTTCTTTTAGAATATCATTCACTTGATCCAACCATACTTTCCTAGATATTCCATTCACATTTGCAGAGTACATTGTATTATCGTATTATATTACACTTTCGTTGTATACAATACAACCTGGCAGGCTTATTGTCATGTGGCAATCTCTTCCTTAAATTGGCCTTAAGTGAAAATCAGATTGGAATCCTTTTTCAAAGAAATTAAGATTCCAGTGGGATTTGAACCCACAACCTCCGGTTTCGGACAGAGAGGTGTCTTACCAATTAGACCACGGAGGACGTCATATATCTGTTGGTACGACTAAATTGACTTGTTATACATATAAAAAGCATATGTAAACATGTTGGAAAATAACTAATTTTTAATATTTAAGGGGTGTAATGTAAAATGAAAAAAAACAATGAATACGAATCTCTTTTAAAATCTTCACTTAAAAACTATTTAACTTTGCATACAATTTAGTTTTCAAAATAATAATGCATTAAAATCTCCTTGCAGTGAGTCATGTAAATGTCCTTGCAGTACGTCATGTGAGATTAGTTCAAACTGCATTCATGTTTTTGATGCATTTGATATGAGCTATTTACCTTTTTGGTTAATTGGCCACCAAGATCATGTGATCTGACACCGTTGGACTATTTTCTCTGGTATTACGTGAAAAGTCAGGTCTATAAGAATGATCCCCATTCAATTCCTGAGCTGAAGGACGAAATTATTCGCGTTGTTGGTGAGTTAAAACCGCAATTATACCAAAATGTCATCGAAAATGTGGACAAAAGAGTGGACATCTGTGGAGCTGCAAGACGTGGACATTTGGCGGATATTGTTTTTTTTGTGTTTAAATGTCATAACATACATTATTCTTCAATGACCAATAAAAAGTTTTATGAAATCAAAGCGAATTGTGTGTTTTATTCAAGAATAAAAAAAATTGAATTTAAAAAACCCGCTCAATTTGAATTAGATGTTGACATTTATTTTTTGTCAACTTATCAGAAAATCCAAGATGGAAAAAAAGCTCTATTGTACTTGTAGACCATGATGGCTGTCGGTATATAGAGTATATCCTAATATTGTTTTTTTGTTCCTTAGATTATCTTATATATTCATTATTTAATCAATTGTTGCACATTAGAAACATTTGTTATGAAATAATTCTTTGTTTCTACGAGTATCTTACTGCTGAAATAAACAAAACTGTTGCAACTGAATCGGAAATAGAAGTATTATTTTTTCTCACTGTATTGGACGTATGCGTCAGTCCAAACATATGATGTATTTGTTTTCCTGTTTGTTATTTGGTACCTTTTATGATATGATATTTTTATGCTATTTGGTATTTTTTATGTAATCATTTTATGTTTGTTGGGTTCCGTGCTGTGTCGCGACTGTAACTGAAATATTCCTTATGCGCGGTCATCGCGAGACAGTATCAACAGTCGGCCGGCCCATGCATGCGAAAAATTTGCGAGAATTGTGATATTTCGTAAGTTATGACGGCATGCACGGGCTGAAACAGGCGCTTGCGATGAGCTATTGGCTGCACATAAGGAGCGCCAAACGTAAAAAAATACATTCTCATGTCACTCTGTCTACTGCCTTTTAGTTGCGACCATCTCTTCACCCAGAGGAATCTCTTCACCCCTCTACTTTTCACCTACCTTTTCATTGTGAGCCGAAATCTCCGAGCATTGAGCAGCAGTCCTCCACCTATTGTTACAGTCTTTGTACCCAGTACCGTACACTCCCTTATAAGTTTTATCAAGATAAATAACAAGAAAAAACCAGTTGTCTTTTTTTAAAACAGCACACAAACTCGAATCAATAATTAGTTTTATGCACTTTTATTCTAAGTCTGACTCTGTCGACACGTGTAGGTGGTTGATTAACTAATGTTATGTAACAAAATCAATATAAGGTAATTTCTCAATTTATTGTATTGATAGGATATTATATCTTTTATCAAGGATTTCCAATCACTTTGCATGAAAAACATAATGATAATTAATTAACATTGTCATCATGCTTAGGCTTACACGATTTTATTAATGTTATATCTAAAAAAAAAAAACTTAAACCTTTCTAGAAGTCTGTAATGTGTTTATTCTAAAAAAAAAAAAAAAAGAATTTTGTTTTTACAAAAAAATTGAACATTGAATATAAAGTGTAATTCTCACAAAGTTTTATTCAGAGAGTTTATCGATATTATTTCATCCTAAAACAGTTATAAACCTTATTTCATACGACCATATGTGATTTTGTACTTCTGAAAACTAACAAGATAACATAACTGATAAGATCAAGAGACATAGTACTATTTTATGTAGTATTATATGGAATAAATAAAATTCAGAGAGTTTTAAACTATGAAATACAAATTTTAAGGACAATTTTTTTTGCACACAAAATGAGAAATGTTTATTAGATATTAAAAAAATAACGTAAAATAACATGTTATGTTCAACAAATTGTTTTTGCATTTATTTTCATTTTAAGATAACTGCAGGTATATACGAGTACTATACCCTCACACTGTGTTCCTTTCGGAGTAGGCAGATAAATCAGATATCCAAACTTTTCTATCCAAACTCAAGTCTTTTGCATCCTTTACATTCAAAAATTTCATCATGCAAAATCTTTCATTACTCATGTTTTTTTTTTTTTTGCTTTATCTTCTTTCAAATCCAGCTATGTATTTCTCAGTCTACATCTTCCACACACACTTTGCACTTCTGACTTGTATACTCACTTAGTTATTATTTTATCATTCATTCTCTCCACATGTCCAAACCATCTTAAAGTTGATTTCTTCATCTCATTTGAAGCATCCATTTTATCTTTGTTTTTGCTATATCCATTTTCAACCCTTAAACCGCCATCATTTTCAGTATGCATAACCATATCGTCTGCATATGGAAGTCCACATACATTTAATTCACTCATTCTTACTGTTATTATTTTTCTCTACATGTACAAACCATTTTAAAGTTCATTTCTTCATCTTACTTCATACATGTCAAGTATGAGAACATCGCACATTGTTTTAATGCCTTAATAATTCTTAGAGTTACCAGAGCGCTAAAACTACCCACTACCATAAGCTAGCGTCTCACTCACCACAACCTTCGCCTGTTGGTGCATACACCTAACTTATTTGGTAGCTAATTAACAGCCTTAAATGTATTGCTTAGTTTTAAAGAGCAAGCTACCTGTAGAGAAATTTATTCATTCGAACTTGTTACATGCGTGAAGAAGACATTTTGCATTGTGATTGTAGTAATTTCTTAAGAGTTCGCGACCTTCCTCGGATACCCTAGCCAACTCCGGCTTCACTAGACGATCATAGCTAACATAGAAAGTAAAAATAACTCCAAATAATTCAGATATGTCAAACCAAATTGATCAACGTTTGTATCGGACGTATGCATCATAGAAATTAGGAAATTTGTTTTTGAAATTATTGTATATTGCTGTAGTGTAATGTATCATCTGGGTTTTACCATTGCTTGTAACTATATAAATGTATATATTGTAGCAATATGTTCCTTAGTAATCTTCGCAAGTAATCACTATAGATTATCGGAGACCCCCTACGCTCGGACAGCGCGTGATATGCGTGGCGTTTGCAAGCTGTGACGGCATATACAGTTGAATCAAGGGGCTTACAATAAACGATGGGCTATCTACCTATTTAACAGTATTTGCACCGGTGCTGTACAATATTTTTTATTGTAAGATACTAGATAGAACATTTATTTGGATTAAGGGTACATTTTTCTTCAGCGGTTAATACATCTACGATGATTGTTAACCTCCAAAAAGGGGAGGAGCTTTAAATATGAAGAAAAACCTTTTCAAAAGCGTCGTTAAATTGATTGATAATACCGCAGAATATATTTTCCATATATTTCCAATTAAAGTAGAATATAATGTAATGCCTCTTGGCACTTTAGATGATTGATTTAAAATAAAGTACTTGTATAATATATTGTTCTGTGAAAAACACTTTTTTCTTTAAAATCCTTTTGCAAAACTGGGTTAATTGATATACTATATACGAATAAATTATTACAAGTATAGTTTTTACTGTCGCAAGCATAAATTTATGGTATAAATATCGTAAATTGCACTTGAAAATCATAAATCAATATATTTACGGGCTTGAAGAATAAATTTGCATTTTGCTCAATGTTTTTTTGTATTCCTCAAAAATTATCTATTACGTACGAATAAGATAAAAAAATACAGGTGTAATATATCAACTAAACCTAGTTTGATTATAAATGATTATAGAGATATGTTCAAAAATGGAAAAAGCTTGTTGTGGACTGGAAATTAATTCCAATTATTTTACCAATCAAAAGAGAGATAACAGAGTGCATTTCAGTGACCTTTATGAAAAAACCCAACATGTTTTAGCGTTCAATATAACCAAACACTCCCACGAAGTTTGGACATGAAAATGTTACATTTTGTTTCGGCGTCAGAAGTCTTGGCACCTATCGAGCAAAAAGTTTCTAGAATTGGAATTTCGATGTTAAAATGAATTACATTACTTGTTCACGCAATTTTTTTAGGACCTCTGCTATCTTTGTAACAGTAATTCGGTGATCTTGGAAAACCATGCCCATGATTTTGTTGATGTTTTCTTGATTTATTGCGGTTGTTGGCCTTCCACTGTGAGGGTCGTCTTCAGCATCATGTCGCCCGCATTCAAACTCGACTGCCTATTTTTCAACCATTTACATATTTATTTGTTTTCATTCACAATACAGGCTAAGCCCAGTTACATTGGAAGTGAAAGAGTTTATGGATGTATGTCGAGATTAGAAAGCCTCGCGATCTATCCTCTCTGCCTACCCCAAGAGGGGAATGCCGTTACGGTATGTATGTACATCCAACTTGGTAATTCAGATATATTGAAGCGAGTGGCTGAGATACAACACTGTCTTCGGTTCCATCAATCGAGTATTTTAAGAAATCCACTTATTAGAAAAAAAATATTGCGCTGCGAGTAATTTTCCATATCGAATGATGTCGGACCTTAAGTCTATCGTCACTGCTATTCTTTTCACAATTTTCCATATCGAATGATGTCGGACCTTAAGTCTATCGTCACTGCTATTATTTTCCCAATTTTCCATATCGAATGATGTCGGACCTTAAGTCTATCGTCACTGCTATTATGAATGCTGTTGCCAGATATACTCTTTTGGCAAACTCGTATCTTTTTTTTTTCTTTATTATTATTTTTTGTACTATCGAGAATCAAACCAGAAGTCTCCGGATGGAAGTCAAACGTCTTACTAACTAGGCCACGGATGTACTCAATATTTCAATAAAGCCTGTTATTAAATTTGAAGACATGAATACTGAAAAAAAAGGATGATGGGTTTGATGTCTTATACTTGAGTTTTATTTAATCTTGTTTGAATATCTCTTAGTATATCGTCGTTGTTCTGCGAAAAGCATTTAAGTACAAATATTGAGTTTTGAGATAAATGCAAATTTATGTTTCGGAAGGCAATGTAAAATCAAGTTATATATTTTTTTTCTTTTCATAACAGCGAAACTATATAAATTTTGGACATAAATGTTTTTCCATGTGTAGGTATTTTTATTTTAAGAAAAAATGGCATCAAAAAGTCATTTAAAGCAAAAATGAACTTAAATGCTTTTCGCTGAACAACGACGATATTAAGCTGTGTTAAAAAATGAGAATCTGATGGAAGAGAAAAAGTTCATGTCATATGTGAGTGACATAACTTAATCAAATTTCATTCAACAGACATTCGCCATAACTGGTGAGTAAATGATAATATGAACGTAACGTAACGCTACGTCCGAAGCTAGATTGTGTATTGATTGCGTAAAATATAATATACCGGAAAGCTTTGCAGGTGTGCTGTGAGAGGTGACAATTGTCAATTAATAGTTTGGTAAAAACAACGAAATAAAAATAGACGTGACAATTGTCATTGAATTATTTGACGTATGTGATTGGAGAACACACTAAAAAGGCTGTAGTGTGAATGGGAACTTGTCGAATAAGATTGAAGGGTGCATTTTTAAATGATTTTTTCAATGGTTACGCAGAATTCACTTTTATCGCTGTTTACTTACAACTCCAGCCACACAGACCAGCTCAATGAGGCAATGAAGATCAGCAGTCAGTCAGTGGCACTCTAAATCAACTTGTGGCTTCCGTTTCTTGTGAACATGCTGCCTCCTAATCTACGACGCGAAGAAGTCTTGATGAGGGAGTACCAGAAGGGATGTGTCATTTACACCAAAAGTGATGGAGTAATTTCTCAAAATTTCTTTTGGGAGACCATGGGGTTCACGTCCCTAAGAGTTGGTGCCTATGGTGAGATGTATGTATTTATTAATTTTATTAAAATTCGTGATCTACAAATCTTGTGAAGAAAAATGTACAGAAAATATTATCATATAATTATCGTTTAATTATGAATAAGCCCATTGCAATTTGTGGATTATGAATGTGAAATTCATTGAGCGTCTATCAATCCATAATGACGCTTATTAAATTTGACGCTGGATCATATAATTAAATTAACAATTTTTTCCTCCATTTGTGATTTTTTTCTCTCACGTAATTCCCGCCCTTGTAAAAGATTTGGCCAGAGCTATAATCTGGCCATGGGTTTTGCTCCCTAGAGTGATAATTACTGGGGAGATCTTGGAGGTATTCCTCTTTACAGGCGCTCGGAAAAAAGGTGTTCCTAGGGCGTCTCCGACCTCTGGGAGTGCCTCATATTGGTTTTGGCTCGGCAGCGGTTGAACCGGGACTGGAGTTGTTGGTTTTACTCCATAGCATGGAGTGATCCACGCGCTGGAGTTGCTGGTGTACGGTTGGTTTAAATGTATTTGATGTAATTATTTTAATTTTAATTTGGAATATTTGTCTTTTGCCTAAACTCACTATTTTTATTTATTTAATATTGTTATGAGGCACATTATACTGTAGCTGATTAAATAAATAAATAATAGACCTTACCTACTGTTAGCGTGTCCAGGAGCCGTGCAGACTACTTAAACTACTTATCTCGCCGAAAATTTGAATGATTTATGCGACCACGTAACTTGCTTCATTTACTTTTGTCTGGTTGGCTGGAAGAGATTTCTACCTGGCAATAAATCCGCATTATAAATAAATAAAATAAACTGACACCAGATTCTATAACCTGACGGATAATTTTACATATTTCTAAAAGTCTTTATCCATCGAATGAACAAGTTAAAAGAACTTGATTATTTTTAGTACTTCGTTCCTTAAGTTTATTAAAATACAAATACTAAAACTTGATTATTTTTAGTACTTCGTTCCTTAAGTTTATTAAAATACAAATACTAGAACTTGATTATTTTTAGTACTTCGTTCCTTAAGTTTATTAAAATACAAATACTAGAACTTGATTATTTTTAGTACTTTGTTCCTTAAGTTTATTAAAATACAAATACTGATTGCGATCAAGACACGTATCGTTTTGCTCCACAATGTGACAATACGCATTTAGTTAGATACTTTGAAATGTTTTTATATAAGTCAAACAATTTTTAATGATATCGTTCATAATGTGAAACTCACGCTTGGCCCACTGTGATTGATTGATTACTTCTGCAGTTTGAAACACCCAATTAAACAATTACGTTTTTGTTTTTCAACTAGTAAGTTATATAAATATTTAAGCATTTTATATATTGATATTATCCGTTTTACGTCACGTTATTTTCTTCTTATATGTAACAGATTACAATTGAAATACGAATATTAAAGTTTTAACTAAAATCAATTGTGAATAACGCTCGTGTGTCAAACAATGTATCGTATTATGGTAAAAATTCTGAAGCAAAACACAAAAATATTAAATCCATCACAAAAAGTATCTAAACTAAATAAAAATCTCATTCAAATATACATCAAATAGTGCAAGGCTAACAAACATTTTTGTTCGTCTGGCTTATGAATTAGAAAATCCGATGCAAATCCCAAAATAGCCCTAAAATCATTCAGCCCACTACTACGAGTATATTCTATATCTGGCATTTTTAGTATAGACTGTGTAATATTTTGCGAAATGTGTGCATTTTATAACATTACGTGAGTAATTATATCATATTTATCCTCAAAATTCACCTAAATTGCCATAATTAAAATTCGTTGAGAATTGATGATCATACCATTTATAAGTTACAGGACGGTGTCATGGACAATGTCCCTTAAAGAAAAGCACCGAATATTTTGGTTTGAAAAAGTTTATACAATCTCCAATATACTCGTATAACATAAGATTTTCAGTCGATAAAATGCTTAAAGGCAACGACGACGATGAGATGGCTAAGCTCTTTCGTAGAGTGGAAATAGAGAGTCGCCAACTAGGATTGGAAGTTAACAAGAATGAAACAAAAGTTTGAATCGTGAACAGATTCGAAACTGTTAGAAGTGATTCCCTAAGGCCGATGCCATACCAAAGTGCTTCGTTAGGTGATAAGCTAGGTTTTAGGTGACTTCATGCTTGGCCCCACCAAAGGGCTTCGCACAAATTCATGTGACATTTGGGAGCGGTTGAGTCAACAAACGATGCCACTCTCAAAACTAACCAATTTCATTACAACTTACCATCTTTATTAAATAAAGTAAATTTAACTTCCTGTGCCACTTCATTCCAAAGTGATTTTATTACAGGTACATTTTTTATAATTTGCTCGATGGGTTCCACAAAGGCTCCCTTTTATACACAGCTATTATTAAAACATCCGCTATCTTGTAAAATCACGGTGCCACAATAAAATTAACCAGCACGTCTGTTCGCTAGGAGATTCACTCGGTGACTAATCGTCATGTAGCGTGGCGCGAAGCGTGCAGTATGGCCATTGCGATAGTATGCGGTGCATTGGTTTACTAGGATATGTCGCCTAGTTCGCAGCCTAACCTGTGTGGCTTTGGTCTAAGGGATTACGAAGAGGTCAACAAGTTTGTCTACCTTGGTGATATTATGTGGAGGAATCATGCGAAATGGAAAAGCATCGAATATTCTGGTTTAAAAAAAGTGTGTTGAGGACAATCCTGGGCCCAAGACATTTCGATGCAGCAAGAATCTGAAGACAGAGAAGCAACATAGAAATTCGAGCCTTGTTCCGTTAACCATGCTTAAAAAATACTACAAGTATGGTTTGATCATGATTAATTGATTCAATGACTGAACCATACTTAAGGTCTGGACCAAATTCTACATGGACAATGAGCTGACCGGCCTGGAGAAATCGAAGAAAAGGAGAGAATGGGATCGGAAAACTCTTTATCATCCATCATCCATAAAAAAGGATCTTTCTGAGAGATGAAGCTCTGCAAAGAAATAATTTCTATTGATCTATTTCTATATACTCGTATATGTTTTACTTATTTTTGCTTTGGTAGAATAATACATAGCATCGATATTTAATTTTTTTCTTGCAGTATATTCTTGAACTGTTTTTCGTGAATTATTCTTAATAGACTACCAATTGTATCTCCATATCTTTGAAGGTCTGATGGTGGTTGACTTCCAATGGAGAAGTCATAAGAACAGTACGAGAAATTCGGCTCTCATCCATTGTTTATACATGATCCCGTCTATAATCTCTTTTCTACCTTCTCCATCTTACAAACTCTTCAGTGTCTATATTATTAAACCCCAACATGATAGATTTCAAATCCGGATGAGAAAGGAGCAGGAGTCATGAACAAATTTAGTAGCTTACCTATTATTGATGCAGACGCACTCACAATCTCACAAAAGCCTTAGTATTTGGTTTTTATTTGTAATATTTCTTGAAGGACTATATCGGGAAGATATAGTCTTTCAAGAAGAGGAGGCTACAGAAAATTAGTGTGGGAGGTACAATTTCAAAGTAGTTTGCAAATTTCTCAGGGCTAACAAATTAAGACACAACGAGTTTTGCTGCACACGTATATTTTTCAAAACGATACTCATTGGAAAACCTAAGTCAAAAGTATTAATTGTATTGTTTAATTTACCCTGCATGATTATTAAGTTTTTGGTATTTTAATGTTTGTTATATGTGAATTCTGTGTAGAGCATTTAGACCTTATTTTATTTATCATTAGAATTTTTTTAATTTCTTTATGGTTTGTGTTATAATTTAAGTATATTTTTTTGATGAGTAAGACTCGTAGCTAAAAAATTGCAAAGCAGTTTGACAAATTATTTGTTTTAAAGCCTGCATAAAATAAATCCGATTAAACTATTAAAAATACTTAAGTGCTTTTGAATGTTATTGAAAATTAAAATAGATAAAAGTTTTCCCACATGGTCCATAAGTTGAAGTATTTTTTACAGTAGAAAGATCAAGTTTTATATTATAATTGCTTATTGCAGCTAAAAATATTGTTTTTTAAGAACCATATTCGCTATCTATGAGTACTTATTCAATCTTTACCTGTTACGTTTTTTTTAACACACTGACAACATAATATAAATCGCTGCCACTAAGTCACGACAAATTTAACGACGTTTTTAATTAAAGGACATAAAATTGATTGAATGTTTGGTTGTTTTGCTTTGTTATTCAATTGACATTTGAAAATAAAAAGTAAAAAGTACACGAACTTCAGGCTACTGGGATACACTTTTTTTTTCTTTTAAAATATTGAACTAAATTCGTCTTATCTGCACTTCAAATAATTCTAACTTATCAATTAATTTTGTTAATTTGTCGATCAATTTTCAATGTGTTGTTTTATTATTCTTCCAATTTTTGGTTCGCATTGTTTAAAATAATATATTTTTTATCGTGTGTTAGTATTTTTAGGGTCTACATGTTTATCCACGTCAATCGGGCGCCCTCTTCATCGATCTAATACGTCCGCGAGACTATAGATCTAAAACAGACGTGGGCGAATGCGGCTTCGCATTTGCCCACGTCTGTTTTAGATCACATTCGTGACACATTCGTTTTTAGGTGGAGGGAAGTGTATGTGTGAAATGTTCATAAATAATCATGCATTTAATTTCCCAATATAAGTTGTCTTCAAGTACTTCCTAAAGCTGCACATCCACCCACATTTCAAACACTTTGAGGCAGACAAATTGATATTTGTTCAATTCAATTGAAATATTACTGAAAACTAACGAACGAAAAACTCCCGAGAAAACGATTGTCAACCAAAATTCAATATAATCAATTCATTAAATATTACCCAATAATAGAATAAAAGTTGCAATAATAATGTAAACACGTTTACCTAAGGATAATCAATCCAACGAGATTGGTTAGGTCTGTCCATGGATTTATCCTTCTTAATTTTTGCTAGGCATGCTTGGATATACCTAAAGATACCTAAGGATAATTAATCCAATGAGATTGGTTACCACAAATGTAATGTTGTATTGTGAGTGAATTTGGTGTCTGTCAATGGCTTTCTCCTTCATAGTTTTTGCTGGGCATGCTTGGATATACCTAAGGATACCTAAGGATAATTAATCCAGTGAGATTGGTTACCACAAATGTAATGTTGTATTGTGAGTGAGTTTGGTGTCTGTCAATGGCTTTCTCCTTCATAGTTTTTGCTGGGCATGCTTGGATATACCTAAGGATACCTAAGGATAATTAATCCAGTGAGATTGGTTACCACAAATGTAATGTTGTATTGTGAGTGAGTTTGGTGTCAGTCCATGGATTTCTCCTTCATAGTTTTTGCTGGGCATGCTTGGATATACCTAAGGATACCTAAGGATAATTAATCCAGTGAGATTGGTTACCACAAATGTAATGTTGTATTGTGAGTGAGTTTGGTGTCTGCCAATGGCTTTCTCCTTCATAGTTTTTGCTGGGCATACTTGGATATACCTAAGGATAATTAATCCAATGAGGTTGTTTACCACAAATTTAATGTTGTTTTATGAGTGAGTTTGGTGTCTGTCTATGGCTTAATCCTTCTTAGTTTTTGCTGGCCATGATTGGATATAATTTTTTGAACGTAAGAAGAAATCCTCATCTTCTAGTCAATTTTTCCGAACACGTTCGAGAAGTTGTGAGTGGTCCAGCATTACTAGAAACATTAGCGTTAAATGTTCTTAACAATAACAAAAGGCTGCACCGGCAGGAACAGCTCTTAATAACATACCCAAGAACGGGTCTCCAAGCCCCTATGTCTGTTGGAAAGGGTCTTACCACTTTTGAACGAGACTGCTTGGGATATAGACATATTTCATGTCATATTATCAAAAATAAAAGAAAATAAGACAAAGGGTGTTAGAAAGCACTTATCATCTTATCAAGTAACTTTTGAATACTTTTTTTTATATTGTAACTATATTTTTTATAAATGAAAATTCCAATTAAATTGGGCTAAGCCTGTATTGTGAACCAATTAAAAAAATCTGTCTATTAAATGTAGTATATTTTCTTCAATGTTTCGCCACATAATACAAAACAATGTACTGAAATTGGATAAAACGTATTATCTGGAATTTTAAAGAGATATTTCCTGATTTTTAATTGATATGTTCTGTGATATCTGTTTAGAATTCTGATGCAATATCCATTTGATCTACAAGGTAGAATATTACATAGTAAGAGATGAATAAATATAGTATGGGTGCATTTATTTCATGTTAAATTTATCAAATATTCATTATGCCATGTTTTCTCATATTCAGCCAGATTTAAAAGTAAGAGTATTGGGTGGAATAAAAAATAATCCGTGTAAAGTATTTTGATGTCCTATTCCTTTTAATAGTAATCAAATCATCGCTTTGTCACTTAATGATCACTGTGTTTTAAGAATGTTGAGACACTCAATAAATCTAAACATACAGCTGTCCATGTTGTTCTAAGGAGATTGTCATTGCATGTTTTTGAATTTAAATAAAATTAAATTACTTTAAAATATGGAGTGAAGTAAATATAAAATATTACTTACTTCTTAATTATAAAGTTTTAAAAAATCAATAATTTGGAATTAACATTATTAAAAAATATCTTATTAATATTGAACTGGATTTTAAGAATTTTGCAAGAAATTGATTTGAAAAAAATATTACTTAATATAATATTGTTCGACAATTAAAGTAAAACATAATATAATATTGTTCGACACTTAAAGTGTAACATAATATAATATTGTTCAACAATTAAAGTATAACATAATAAAATATTGTTCGACACTTAAAGTATAACATAATATATGGTAATATGGTTCGACCCTTAAAGTATAACATACCATAATATTGTTCGACAATTAAAGTATAACATGTTGTTTATAGTTAAAAAAAAAAAAAAAAAAAAAAAGTATAACATAGTACAATATTGTTCAACAATTAAAGTATAACATAATATATGGTAATATGGTTCGACACTTAATGTATAACATAATGTTATATTGCTCGACAATTAAATTAAACATAATATAATATAGTTCAACACTTAAAGTATAACATAATAAAATATTGTTCAACACTTAAAGTATAACATAATATAATATTGTTCGACACTTCAAGTATAACATAATATAATATTGTTCGACAATTAAATATAACATAGTATAATATTGTTCAACAATTAAAGTATAACATAATATATAGTAATATGGTTCGACACTTAAAGTATAACATAGCATAATATTTTTCGACACTTTAAGTATATCATAATATAAAATTGTTCAACAATTAAAGTTTAACATAATAAAATATTGTTCGACACTTAAAGTATAACATAATATAATATTGTTCGACACTTCAAGTATAACATAATATAATATTGTTCGACACTTAAAGTATAACATAGTATAATATTTTCAATAATTAAAGTATAACATAATATATGGTAATATGGTTCGACATTTAAAGTATTACATAATACGAGTATTATGTTATACTTATAGTTAAAGTATAACATAATATATTGCTCGAACTTAAAGTATAACATAATATAATATCGTTCTACAATTAAAGTATAACATAATAAAGTATTGTTTGACACTTAAAGTATAACATAATATAATATTGTTCGACACTTAAAGTATAACATAAAATAATATTGTTCGACAATTAAAGTATAACATAGTATAATATTGTTCGACAGTTAAAACAAACAATTTAAAAAATATACTTCACTTGAAATAATTAAAAAAAAATAACGAACCCCTACTAAGGTTATTTGAAACTGTCGGTATTTTAAACTTATCGTATGGTAATTAGTAGAATAACAAAATAATTTGTTATTAAATATTTTTATATAGAGTGCCGCATAATAAAGCCGAAACCTTTTATGAATAAGACGACTAGTTCTTCATTGAGTGCTGCATTCATCATGATTAACTACCGGGAGGAGTAAAGGTGAATTTTCCGCTTAAATTCAGATCATCAGGGAACCACGATATTCAGCCATGAATAACTTGACCAAGAATAAAGAAACCTAAGATACGAAATGTCCAAGAAATTGGAGGAATTGTACGAGTATAAGAATGTGGAAAATGTGAATGTTGTATGTCGTGATATGAAAATCTGGCCCTCTGTACTCTATGCATATCCCGACAGGGATATGGCGTGATGGTATACCATACATGTATTTAAAAGAGTTCGGCTTATTCTTACAAATGGGCATTTGGTGTAAATAAATTATTCCCATCATCGATAATTCCTCCGGCAGACAGTTTACCCCCATAGGCAACCGCATTTCTCACCTTCAATAAACATTTTCTACACCTTAATATATTTATAAAAGTCACACACGTTTCCCCACTCATTTACTTATCTACATATACTATATTCATTCTTATAATTTATTCACCATCATTATTATTATTATTTTTTTTTTTTCACCCATTCAATATAAAACAGTGTGTGACGACACAAATTTATGTATATTTGTATTTAATATTATGTATATATCATCATATTTATATATGTATTTAATCGTTTATAATTTCTCATAATCATTCATAAAATCTAAACATTTACCACAAACCTATCCTTTCCCGATTCCCAAAAAGATCCAAAAATTTCCAATAAATATCTTAACAGTCAGAACTTATCCGATGAAGGAGTAAGGTGTCCTACCATCGGACCGAAACTCCGAACAAGCTATCCATCACTTGTAAATAAATTATTAATGAGGGATGAATTTCTTTTTAAAAGATTCAACAACCCATTTAATTTTAAGGCTTCACTGGACATATCATATACTCGTTCTGCAGTGGCACACTGTATTTCTAACTACATAGTGAAAAAGGGCGGGGCTGTTTACTACATTTCTTACCGCTTTTTTATGTTAGCTTTGCACTGTGGGAATAAATATATCTTTCATTTTTATTTGATCGATTGCGAATAACCAAAAGTCCCAGTTCGTGCTCATTTTTTACGATAACGTGATTTATTTATTTGTAAATTGATATAAAAAAAATCAAATTGAGCTATTTAATAGATCATTGAAGTGTCAGGTGCGCTATTGTTTAAATGTTTTTTTTTTTTCGTCGCTCATAAATCTTATTATACTTTTTTTACACTCACGACCTTTAAAAGTAATAGTTCATGAAAATTAAATGAGTTTATTACAATCTATTATATATATTGAATATAAATTTGATATTTATTAAATTACTTAAACGTATTTTATAAAACCGATAACTCATGCAAACTCTAAATGTACCTAGCCCATAAACCTTAAATTTATGAAAATATGTTTTTTTTTCTTTTTATTTCCTTTAAGTTTCTGAAATAAAATTATTTTTTAATATTACCAAGACAATGACTGATGTATTAACCAAATTTGATATGTGGGGGTGAAACGTGGACATGGAGAAATAAATAAATGCTATCAAATTGTGCGCACTAAGAATAATACATAAGGCGACGGTATATGACATAATGTGGAATGAATTAATTAGGCATAAATGTGAACTGAAGTATTAAGTATGACGACCTCCGTGGCCTGGTGGTAAGACATTTGTCTGCCGATCCGGAGGTTGCGGGTTCGATCCCCGCTGGAACCCAGATTTTTAAAATAGGATTCCAATCTGGTTAACACTTAGGGCCTATAAAAACATCTTTTTGGTTGGTTGGAAGATATTGCCACGTGGCAATAAACTCGCCTGGTAAAAAAAAAACAGCACTCTGAAATGGTTTGGGCATGTAGAAAGAATTAATGAATAGAGGCTAACTATGCCAATTTGAGCAGAAGGCGTGGTAGAAGAAGATTAAGAGAATCATATTTTAAATGTGAGGGAAATCGTCGGAGTTGTATAAGAAGATGTATGAATGTAGAGGAGACGCTAAATATGTCTCGCGATAGGAAAATCTGCTGCTCTATAATTTCTGCCTACCCCGACAGGGAAACGGTGTGATGGTATGTATTTTTTTATGTACAAGTAACTTGTTCAACACACAAACGCTTTTTCAGTGAGGTTTGCTACGTAAACATAGAAAGTCATACATAAAGGGTATTTCAAATTTAGCGTTTTTTTTTATTCTTGGATAAAACACAGATGGCGTCACGAACTTGCCTGGGTTCTGTGACATTTGAGAAGTGTGATGTATGACATTTATAAAAATGGAGTCGTATACAATATAATAACGCTTTCAAATTGTTGAATTATTTTATGTATTGTAATCTCCGGAAACGGTGATGTTAATTTGCCACGAAGATCATGTGATCTGACACCGTTGGACTATTTTCTCTGGGGTTACGTGAAAAGCCAGGTCTATAAGAATGACCCCCGATCAATTCCTGAGCTGAAGGGCGAAATTATTCGCGTTATTGATGAGTTAGAGCCGCAATTATGCCAAAACGTCATCGAAATTTTTGACAAAAGAGTGGGACTCTGTGGAGCTGCAAGAGGTAGAGATTTGGCGGATATTGTTTTTTGTGTTTAAATGTCATACATTATACTTCAATGACCAATAAAAAGTTTTTTAAAATCAAAGCACATTGTGTGTTAAAACTGCCGGTGATAAAGTGGAAATAGCGTGATTGTGTACGAGAACGCACACATGGGGTCTTGCAAATTGAGCCGTTTTTAATGAATTTTTTTTGCATCTTGAATAAGAATTGAAAAAATTGAATTAAAAAACCACTCTATTCGAAATACCCTATTATTTTAACTCTTTAATAAGAATTTTAAAAAATATTATTAAAAAAAAACGCTCAATTTGAAAGACCCTATATGTGCATGCTCGTACACAATCACGCTATTTCCACTTTATCACCGGCAGAAAGGACTGAGTATTAGAATCTATTATCACGACATACATCTTTCACATCCTTAACATGCATATATCTTCCCGTACAAGCTCATCAGTTTTTATTGCGATTTACTTTCATTTGAATCGCACTCACGCTTTCGATGTAATTTGTTTTATCATGATGCGCATAAATACCTCAAAGAGCTATTTGTTCATTTATTATATTATTTAACATTTATTTTGAATTTCTTCATTCCGTATTTTGTCCACCACACATAAACATAGTGTCGCACAACACATTATTCTCTGTGTACTCGTATACGTTTCTGCAACATATTTTATATTTCTCTCATTCTTTTTCCACGTTTCACTCTCATACATCAAAGAAATTGTATAGAATCAAATATCAAAGAAATAACAAAAAAATAGTGTACAGAATCTTATATCAAAGAAATTACAAAAATAGTGTACAGACTCATATATCAATGAAATTACAAAAATAGTGTACAGAATCATATATCAAAGAAATTACAAAAAATAGTGTACAGAATCATATATCAAAGAAATTACAAAAAAAGTGTACAGAATCATAAATCAAAGAAATTACAAAAATAGTGTACAGAATCATATTATATCAAATAAATTACAAAAACAGTGTACAGAATCATATATCAAAAAAATTATCAAAATAGTGTACGGAATCATATATCAAAGAAATTACAAAAATAGTATACAGAATCATATATCAAAGAAATTACAAAAAAAGCGTACAGAATCATATATCAAAGAAATTACAAAAATAGTGTACAGAATCATATATCAATGAAATTACAAAAACAGTGTACAGAATCATATATCAAAGAAATTACAAAAATAGTGTACAGAATCATATATCAAAGAAATTAAAAAATAGTGTACAGAATCATATATCAAAGAAATTAAAAAAATAGTGTACATAATCATATATCAAAGAAATTACAAAAATAGTATACAGAATCATATATGAAAGAAATTAAAAAATAGTGTAAATTAATAAAATATATTACAGAAAGTCGCATTGTAGGAAAAACAATAAATTACACACGTTCATGTTCAAGTAATGGTCAATAAATTAGTTACGTTTTTAAGAAAAATCGTTTATTTTATCTTATTTTTTTCACATTATATTTAGCATATCGTATTTATTCATGGTAGAAAAACACATCTTTTTTTGCAATAGGGAATCAGTTCATTTTTCTCTTTTATCTGAATTTAACTTCAGATATAATTAGTTTTAGTACTAAGCAGATAAGTTTAATCTATGTCTTGGAAATAAATTCAGTGTTATCATGTCATATTTTGGTTACTGCTTTTTCGAACAAGTTTTTGCTGATTTTCACTTTTAATTTAATTCCAATTTTGCTTACTTTTACCGTAACAACCAATAACTCACATATTTCTCTGTTTTAATTTCCATTTCATTTATCATTCAAATTATGAGGTCTTTATATAAAATACTTGCAAAAATGTTGTATTCTTCAATAAGAAGGTAGCGGACTCTTATAATTGGGTTTTTATGTAACATATGTTATGTAGTTAAGTTTTTTTTTTCAAAGATATTTTCGTCATTTTCATATGTTCTGTAAATTCCTTTCAAAATAAAAAATATATATATTAAAACTTAATGACGGTTCGTAGTCAACTTGCCAAGGCCAATAAAGGTAGTTTTGCTCTAAGATGTCTAATTTATTGCAATAAAATTCCTTATTTTTTATCTGTTTTTCTCAAAATTGTTTGGATTCGGTATGGAGGTCGTCTGAGGAGGACGGTTCCAATATTGTTTACTTTGAGTTATATTTAATAAGTTTTAAGTTGGATATACGAGATTGTCTCATCGCAGTAAAACATCCAGGTTGTACTATATACAACGAAAATGTAATACAATGATGAAAAAAGTCGGTAATAGTAAAGATTTATGTAAGACCAGAAACAGAATCGACATATTTGTCATCTTGTCCCTTCGGGCCAGGGTTACAGTCCTGCCGAAATAGATTTCCACATCTGCCTAACGTTTCTGCCTCCACCTAGTCTAGACTAAATCACTCCACCAGCTACTTCATACTCTTTCTAGGACAACCTACTGACTAAACATTTTAAACTATAAAATTATAGTTTGATTATTTGTTGAAAGGCTATTCCTCATACTCGAGTATGATTGTCAAACATTTTGTAGATGGAAGGCATCTGCACGTGTCTTAGTATTTTGTGTGCAATCTGTTGGACTTAAGCAAGCAAAGCATCTTGACACATCAAACTCAAAGTTGCCATTGTAATGAAATCAAACTTTCAAGACAAAAGGCAGGTTTAATTTGCTGCAGTCTTTGTATCGGACGTGTGCTGTCACCCTTGTGTGTGTGCATGCGGTATAATGAAAATGACATTGTGTGTAGATATGTATATTGAACTTATATGTTGTATGTTATAATCATTCTTGTATTTTGTAATAATTCATTTGATCTGTTTCTATATGTTTGCTATATTTTGGAAACTATGTAAAATATGTTTGTTTGACTCGGATCACGTTCGCGACCGCAATGGAAATAAGTGACTTGGCGGTGCGATCGGAGTAGATCGGGGCCCAGTCGGCGTAAGCAAGGCCCAAACCCCGAAAGTTGTTGTATTTCGCGGGCAATGGGCGCTTGTGACGGCCGACTGACCATTAATATAGAGGCCCCCCTGATTGCGAAATACTAGTATATATTCTCAGTACTACCGACTATACTGCGTTTTACTTGAGACCTGCTACCCTACTTCGATTGCCTGAGAGGAATCTCTCCCTGCTACATTCTTCTTCTTCTACTGGATCTTCACTACGGAATTCGCGACGTCGATTCTCTGAGCGCTACGCGGCAACCAACGTGCCTATTTACAGTCTTTGTACCCGTCCGGTACAGTATTTACATGGATTTTTTTTTCATAACGCTATTGTTGTGTTTATTGTTTTAATACTATTATAAGAATTTATGATACGCAGCATTAAAGCTACAGAAAAACAAAACACATATAGAACGTTCTTAGATTAAGACCAGTCCGAATTCGAATTCATCAGGAATCGAACTTAGCGGAAATGCAAACCGTTAAACCAAATATTTCTATAAGTTATAATCATTGTGTTAAATAAAATAATTGTAATAAGAGAGACAGTATAATATTTCCTTTCTCCTACACTTTAATTAGTATTCCCTTTACAAGTATGTGATTAAATATTTATAATCAAACCTGTTTTGTGTTGCAAATTTTTATTTAAGAGCGTATAATTTAAGAAATGAATATTCCAATGACCCGAAACAACTATTCTTAATTGTCCAAAACTAGATCTTGAATTCCATATTGAAATATTTTGACATCCAGTGGAGAAAGTCTATTTGATAAATTTAAAAATTATTTTGGTGTATACTTGCAATCAAAGATTTATATAAAAGAAAAATAAAAAATGATCAGTGTATATCAAGAATATATTAACACAAATTTCTCTCCTTTTTTTTTCCTGTATTTTGTAAACATTAATCGTTATTGATTTGGGTTTGCTCTTTTTATAGCAGATAAAAGCAATAACTTTTACAACCTTCTAATATATTTTTTTAATTGAGGATTATAAAAACTCGTTAAGATAACAGCTTTGATTGATGAATGTTTGAACTAATTTGTGGGTTCTAAAAACCTATTATCTTACGTCATAATCTATTGTGAAATTTTAGATATCTCTCCACGTATCAGATGCCTTACGTGTTATTAATTTGATACAAGTAAGTTTGTTATTCATTATTGATATCCCAGTAAGTTTGTTATTCATTATTGATATCCCAGTATCAACATTATGATTAAATATGATTGTCAGTTATCATGAGTGAAGAAGACCCCTGTGTATGTATTGGAATATTGTAAGAATTCGTGACAAGTAGTATACTTAATGTAGTAGTAGTATATTTTATTTAATTAACACTTTTATTGCAAATACAATCTGGCGGGCATATTGCCAGGCTGCAATTTCTTCCAACCAACCAGACAAAAGTAAATGAAGCAAGTAATGTTAAATGGTTGCATAAATCATTCAAGTGACTATCCATCCCACGAAATCCATAAACACATACGTGAGCATATGCCCACGAACCCCACAAAGGCGGGCAATCATTCTAACATTATTTTTCATATAAAGTGAGATATCATCAATCAAAAGAAAAGGAAGGGATGGTGGAGAGGAAAGGAAAAGAAAAATCGGGAATAAAACACGTTATTTTACTGACTAGAAATTAAGAGTTTTTTCAGTAGCTTCTTAAAGCATGCCAAGGACGGAGCGAGTCTTTTATTGGTTTGTAACTGATTCCAGAGTCTCACTGCATGGACAGTAAAGGACGACGTAAATAAAGAGGAGCGGTGAACTGGAAAGGCCAATAAACAATCTCTGTTTGAGCGTAGCGCTAATCCATGATTGGAGAGGCGCTGAAAATTTTCGGCGAGATAAGAGGGGGCGGCGGGACAGTTAATAATAAGAATCAATAGAGGCAGTATATGAATTTGGCGTCTATTTCTAGCATTCAACCAGTTCAATGACTTCTGGTATGAAGTTATATGGTCGTCCTTTCGTAGGTTGAAAATAAATCTAAGAGAATTATTTTGAAGATGCCGTTATTTGTCCGGCTGTTCCTCTGTAACATCCAAATAACAGACGTTCGCATAGTCCAGAATCGAACTATGCGATCTTTGCAATACATATATAAATAATGCACCTTTTGTGAAATCAATTTGCTGAGATTGCCGATACATTTTACCCAAATGGGCTGTTGAATTATAGAAGAAGACTGATAGCAGAATTTAAAAAAATGTTGATAGGTACTTTACTTTTCTTTCCACATTAATGTCAAGAGTTGCTCTCGGTGTGGTGAGATGTGGGCGGCCTGTATCAAGACGATCCCGTATCGTATAATTAACTTTGTACAATATGTTGTTCAATGTTTATTTATTCACAGATTACAATAAATTTTACACCATTATTTATAAAAAAAAAAAACAAAAGTTAATTTAAAGTTGACACACTAATTACACGAATCTGGGTTTGTTGGCTTTCATTTGTCGTATCCCCAGTAAGATAGGCTTTTGCCTGTATCTTACTGAGGGTATATAATATGGAAAAATAAGTTGAGGTATTTTTCCGATGTGTTGATTATACAATATCCCGTTGTAAAATCTCATCAACTTGATAAACAGTGAGACTCACAACACGTATGTATCACGTTAATCAAACCCCGCATACTTCATCATTCCTAATATACCAAAAAACCTATTCCACAATGTTTCACACATAAACAACAAAAACAAACCACACTGAAGAATTTATTTATTTATTTTTGAAATAATTTCACTAATTTATTTGCATTGTTAAAGTGTCATTTGAATTGTTTTATTGCATTTATGTGTATTTTTATTTGAATTGATTTTAATTGTTATTTTTTTTTTATTTCCCGATTATTATTCTTTGTAACGAATGAAGCACTCTGTACTTACATATTTTTTTAATATTATTGGAAGTATATTGTACTGTTTACAAAAATAAAAAATACCAGCTATCTAAAATAATGAATTCATATGTAATATGAGCTATAGGTAAAACTGGTATTAAAGTAAATTCGTTAGGAATCGAACCTAGGACACTCTTGTCTGTAATCCAATGGTTGTCATTAATGCTTACCGTTAGACCACTGTCTCCAATATAATACTTTTGGACATTCAATATTAACCTATTTAGGAAAACCAGACTGGTACCTTTTATTAAAAAATATAGGTACCAACTGGAAATGAACCCCTAAACCTAAGGCTGGAAGATAAGCGTCTTACCAACTTGGCCAGGGAGGTAGTTTTTAAGGCGCTTAGAAACTCCGCTCTTGAGGGGACAAGTATTACTATATAGCATTACGTAATGAGTTTTGTTTTGTTGTTTCCTATATACAAGACATTCGGATATGGACAGACCAAAGCCAAAAATTTCTTTATAGAAAAACGAAATTCTTCACTATATTGTGAAGTGTAAAGATAATGTAAAAATATTCAATTTATTTTCACTTCTGCGATTCAAATTGTCCAGCGAATTTCACAAAAGCACTTACTTGAATAGCATCTTAGCCTTAACAATATGCATAAAGCTGTTGAAAATAGGATTCGATTCCGTTAAGTTTGTGCAGTTTGGACACAGCTGTCACTCGGTTCAGCAGGACAATTTATTTGACCGCAATTGTAATGCGGAACCAGTTTGCACCGTAAATGTACATTTTGGTTTATATCACGGGTTTCGAACCATTGGACTGCGGACTGCATCAGACCATATTTTTTATATCAAAAAATTTTATATCAAATATTTCTTTGGTTATTATAACAAAAAAAAAATTAAGTCACATAAAGCCAGCTTTTTACGCGAATTTTAATCTCCGGAAACTCTGATTTAACGGGAAAGGCCAGAATGGAATACTTAGCAACAGTAGTGTGTATGAACTTTTATGTGCTGACTGTGATAATTTCTACATAAAAAAGACAGGAAAATCTTTTGAAAAGAGATTTCGTGAACACAAATCCGCCTTAACAAATCCACTAATTTATTTTTAAATGGCTAACCATTGTCACCGTGAAAGTCACACATTTTCTATCGATGAGGCCAAATTCTTACATATCAGTAGTAACGGAAGAAAATTGGACAGATTCGAGACTCTAGAAATTTATGAGTCAGTGCATCGGGGTGAACATCTGGCAAACACATATATTCCAAGAATCTCGTCACTGCTCGCCGAGGTTGTCTCCTCCCTCCCTTCACCCACACTCCCCAACCAGAATGTTTACCGTTAGAAGCGTGTATGTCGGTGACAGAATCCAGTCTTGTTTGTGCTCCCCTGATGATGAGGTGAAAGCCTTGAAACCGGCAGGGTTATACCGTTATAAAAAGTGAAATAAACAGTGTTTGCTAAAAACAAATTATAAAATATTTAAACCTCCACAATGTTAATGCCTCAACTATAAATAATATAATTAATTCTTTACATATTATATGATCATAAAGACGAGATTTTGGTGTATTGAAGAATGTAATAAAATAAAGAGAATGGAGCATTTATCCTTCATAAACGAAGAACAAAATTATATTGCTTAGTTGGTAATACGCTTGTTTTTCACACGGGTGATTTGGATTCGATTCCTGATGCGACCTGAAAAAAATTCAATAAGGGGTAAAATAATTTATCTGGTAACAATACTCACAAGCGTTAGACGTGTGACAGTGTAATTGCCTTTCACGTGCGAGATAGTATTGTGAACATATTCGATTGTCAACCGCGAGTTTTGAAGTGGTTCTAAGTCCGACCACACGTTGTCGAAGGTCGAAGACAAAATTGCCTATCAGGCACGTTCTTCAATATTACCGAATCTTCAATTTGGATATGTTGAACGGTATGAAAAATTGTCCAAAAATATTTTGGGAATAGCATTTATTTACCAAAAATTTTTTTTCTTTATATTTGTAAATCAAAGAGTTAAAAAAATTATTGTATTGAATCAATTATGACAAGTATTACTTTTATATAACGTTACATACACACAAACTAGCCAAATATAAAGTTATATATAATTGTTATACTATTTAGCGTTTATAATGATATAAAAAAAACACAAGCAGAATTCAACTCTAGTGTTTATTACAAACTTTAAAACAAACAGAAAATTAGAAAATATCCATTGAAAAAAACAATTCGGTTTGTTCCGGTCGATTCGCGTAGGTGTGCTAGAGAATCCAGTAAAGTGTTATGACCGATGAGTTTGCTGGTGTATAACGATTCACTCACAAAAAAAAACAAACTTCAAGTCACATTTTTGATTTCCAGCTTAAATAACATTGGAATGGTTAAGGTATTTTCGACTACAAAGTTCAGCAAAGACGACGAAAAACATATATCATATAATGTTGTTTTAATGATTAATATTTACACATCAATTTTATCTTTCCAGTATTTTTATTTTTACTTTCAAAAGTAAAAGTTTATTGAATAACAGGATTTGTACAGTGAAACCCCATTTTGACGTTTTTGAAGGGACTGATAAAAAAACGTAATTGGAGGGAAAACGTAAATTCGGGGCTAGAAAAAAAATTGAAAATTATTTTTTATTTAGATAATCACGCAAATCGGAAAACTTTTTTCAATCGATTCGCGATTTTTTATTATCGTAGCCTAATTTGTAATGGGTATCCCCAAATCACTCGCGAGCGAAACACGTGAACCAACGAGTTTATTCACTTTTTCGGGAATTTTACTTTTCTCTTGAATCGATAGTGTTTATCTTTGCTGAGACATTCATTATTTGAAGGGATTCAACGAAAAATTTAAAGAAGTGAAAAAAATGTAAATCGACACACAAAATACACGACAATTGAAATTGTATGTACAAGACCGACACATTTAAAACTCAAGCGCAGATTGACCAAATATGGTATACAGTCTGCCTGCCTCTGATTCGCAAAATTTCCCACCAATTGCATCATATTACACGACTCGTGTAACCTTGACCATGAGCGCTGCAGGTGCACACGTATCTAACATAGTTCTGCTTCCTAATATTCATTTCAAATATTTTAAATCATCGCGCATGCAATTAAACATGTTTATAAATTGATTTGCATTTTAAATATTTCAAACGTAAATTGCGGGAAAAAAAACGTAAAAGCGGATACTAAATGTAGTAAAATAAAACGGGATTGTAAAAATTTTACGCAAATAGCGGGAAAACATGAATTCCGGGCACGTAAAAAGGGGGGTTCACTGTAGTTTTAAAATAAAGTTAATAAACCCATAAATAAATAGTTAAGAAAGGTTTATTGATGGAAACATACACTGTACATATACACATATATCCCAAAATTATATACATACATTTTTGGACAATGTCGAAAAATATACATTGAAGAGAGTAGCAATCAAAAGGTCTGAACTCATCTCATAACACCCCCTCCAGTCGAGATACACCCCTGCCATAGAGGGCGAGCCCACCTGCGAGAACATCAGATGTTTTTCATGCCACCATCTTTGCACATGAAAATAAAAAAAATAAGGATGAAAATAAGCAGTCAATAATCAAATTTAGTAAATATTATATATTAGGTCCCCACATACGAAACCGGCGTTTTGCCGTACTGGCAACTTTGATCTCAAATATCTTCTCTTTGGTTAGGAATTCCAAATTCAAATTTATACAGCTATTTACTCAAGTATTTGTGTTTCGAAAATTATAATTCATTTGTTTTTTCCTCAATTGTTTTTTTTCTTTGCGTCACTCAGTTTACAAAATGGAAAACTTGAAATATCGCGTTATTTACGAGTACGAGTTCCACCGTGGCACCAGTGCTGCAGAAACGGCTCGAAGGATTAATGATGTGTATGGCGACGGTGCCGCAAAAGAAAACACAGTGCGTTTTTGGTTCCAACGTTTTCGTTCTGGAAATTTCGACCTGCATAACAAGCCCCGTGGACGGCCGGAGACCAAAGTTGATAATGAAGAATTGAAGGCTATTGTGGAAGCGGATCCATCGCAAACCACGTCCGAGTTAGCTGCAGGCTGCGGTGTTAGTGATAAAACTGTTTTAATCCACTTGAAGCAAATTGGGAAGGTGAAAAAGCTTGAAAGGTGGGTACCTCACGAATTGAGTGAAGCAAATCAACAAACGCGCGTTGACTGCTGCGTTGCATTACTCAACCGGCACAATAATGAAGGGATTTTGAATCGAATCATTACCTGTGATGAAAAGTGGATCCTGTATGATAATCGGAAGCGCTCATCGCAATGGCTGAACCCTGCCGAACCAGCCAAACCATGCCCCAAGCGAAAATTGACTCCAAAAAAGTTACTTGTGAGCGTTTGGTGGACTAGTGCTGGTGTCGTTCACTACAGCTTTCTTAAATCTGGCCAGACGATTACGGCAGATGTCTATTGCCAGCAACTGCAAACCATGATGGAAAAGCTAGCTGCTAAACAACCGAGGCTGGTTAATCGCTCTAGGCCACTGCTGCTTCATGATAACGCTAGACCACACACTGCACAACAGACGGCTACCAAATTAGAAGAGCTTCAATTGGAATGTCTAAGACATCCACCGTACTCTCCGGACCTTGCCCCAACAGATTACTATTTTTTTCGAAATTTGGATAACTTCTTGCAAGGGAAAAAATTCAACTCCGATGGGGCAGTCCAAACCGACTTCAAAGATTTTATTGATTCCCGTCCGAATGGTTTTTTTAGTAAAGGGATCGATGAACTACCTATGAGATGGCAAAAGTGCATAGATAGCAATGGTACATACTTTGATTAAATAAATATATTATATTAAAAAAAAATCAACTTTATGTTCCTCCCAAACAAAACGCCAATTTCACATGTAAGGACCCAATATTAAAATTTTTAATCAATAAAGTTTCAGAAAAAGGTTTTTAAGCCCTGGAAAAAGCATTGTATTATCCGTATTAACAGAATCAGGTGTCTTTGGTAAATTAGCATGTAGGCTGGTAACTAAATATACAATCTGATCTAGATTGGATCTTTAGTAGCGTAATAACTTTCTATATATATCGGGTAAGTCGAGAAAATCGAGTATAATTTTCTTACCACCAAATAAGTTTCATTTTATTGCATAAGTTTCGTCTTAATTTATACTAGTGGATGTATGCGGTTACAAATCCTATATTTAAAACTACAGAATATTTGATATTTGTTCATGTTATATTCTAATATCTCATTATAATATAAATAGCTATTTTACTATAAATATTTACTGAGGCATTTACTATTATTTGAAGTTTCCCTCTATATGTAACAGAAATGTTTTTTTTTTCATTTTACACTTTTTTGTTAAGTACAAAGTTCGGGAGTTTTATAACAATACGGCAATCTTTTCCAGCCAACAATATTAGAATTACGCTGAATCGGGCCAGTTGCTAAGTGAAAGTTTAACACGTTATTTAAAAACAATTGGCCAAAACATATTTAATGCATTAAAAAACCAATATTTTTTTTTTTTTTAAAGAATAGATATGACCAAAGTCATAGATATCCTTAATACCCTCGAACACTAGGCGGAAAAAGTGCCTGTGTCGTTCGAGGAGAGTAGCACAGCGCGGGGTTCGAACTGACGATCTTCCGCACATAAGTCCAGCGCGTTACCGCGCGGCCATGCACCATTAAAAACAAAATAGCTGTCACCAATTACTGTGAAAGGAAAAGAAAATAGAAGGTATAACACTTTCGTATAACACTTAATAATAAATACGTATAACAATTTCGTTGTAAACAGTGCATCCAGGCGAATCCTCAGTGAGATACAGGCAAAATCCTAGTTTACTGGGGACACGACAAATGAAAGGCAACAAACCCAGATCCATTAAAATTGTATGTCCAAATTAAATTACCTGTTGTTTTTTTTCGCTAATTATGTATATTTCTTGTCATATGTAAATAAATAAATTTAAAAAAAAATTTCAAAAAATTATTCCATGTGGCAATCTCTTTCAACCAACCAGAAAGATATTTAAGAAACCTTAAGTGAAAACCAGACCAAACTATTTTAAAAAAATGGGCATCTAGGCAATCGAATTTACAACAAACATCCCAAAAAGGAATGTTTCGAAATATTGACAACTGTTATCAATCATTTGCAACCTATTTTCTTCAAATATTTATTCAACTACGGTTAATATATATTCCTCAGTGAGATACAGACAAAATCCTAGTTTACTGGGGATACGACAAATGAAAGGCAACAAACCCAGATCCATTAAAATTGTGTGTCCAAATTAAATTACCTGTTGTTTTTTCGCAAATTATGTATATTTCTTGTCATGTGTAATAATAAAAAAATATAACTAGAATTGATTGATTTGTAATGGGATAAAGTTGTACGTCAAATACTCGTATATCGTAAATATATCAATTTTTTTATCTTCACACAAAGAAAATGTCAGTTTGAAAGAATAAGCAATGCAAATGTTTATGATATTTGGTTCAACTTATATACACAAACAATTTTTTTCAATGATGAATATATCCATAAAATCTCAACAATATCAAGATTAACATTGATATCTATTTGGAAGCGATATTAAGGATGTCAATGATATGCATGCAACATTACATGAAAAAAATGTGGCTGAAACAGCTTTAATGATGGTTTTATCCATGGCTTATCAATGGTTTATCCATGGTTTATCCATAGTTTATCCATGTTTTATCTATGGTTTATCCATGGTGTATCCATGATTTATCCATGGTTTATCCATGGTTACATTTAATTGCATTTTTTTGTCATCTGCCCCGCGACAGCTTGTATCAGACAGAATATGACACATTTTGGTAAAAGTTTGACCATGTCTGTCTGAGAGAGGACATCCCATAGGCATAATTCTGTCATAATATATGCATTATGTGATTATATTAAATTGATATAAGCTCTACAAAATAGAAGTTTGAAAAGCCCCAGTTTCTAGGCCTACGATGGTCACGACGAGTTACGTAAGCACCATTATGTCAGGCCTCGCAAAAATATGGTAATATGGAAAGTCGGTGCATTCTACAGCCCACTGAGTAAATTTAAATAGTCGCTTATTGGCCTCAAAAGCTAGGTAAAAGATCATTTGCTGTCCTTTTATGGTGATTTGAATTTACTTTCTGATTGTGACCAAATTTCATTTCAATAGTGTTGCACAAACGTTTTTTTTTCTTCTTATTTCTTATTATTATATGCTAAAAATGCAATTATATACGGGTGTCACAAAAAATGTATCCACAATTTGAATGATTATAAAGTCCGTATTTATAGTACTATATAGGTATAAGCATACACTCTCCTTTCAACGTTCACAGTAAACTACAAATATGATTTTTTTATACTTATTCGATACATTTTTTTGCAATATCTTGTATATATTCGTACATACATACCATCACGCCCTTTTTCCTGTTGGGCTAGGTACAAACGAGAAAGCGCCAAACTTTACTGAAACGACTCACATCTTTCGGTTTTTCTACGTCCATATACTTCATACGACTCCTACAATTTCTCTGACTTGACATTTCCTTCTTTCAAAATATCATTCACTTGATTAAAGTATCCTTTCCTTGGTCTTCGTCTACCATGCCGTCTGTTTACATTTTGTTTTTTCACTCGTTCCACATGTTCAAACTATCTAAGAGTACTTTTGTTGATTTTACTTAATATATCCGCCTTAATTTCACTTTCATTCCAAATCACTTCGTTGGGTACATAGTCCCCCCCCCCCTCCCCCCGTCTGAAAGCATCAGCTCCTTTCAGTTTGTAATTTGTTTTTTATCAAGCACTGTTTATTCCACTTTGTTTTATCAAACACGTTTTACTTATTTACATCAAAACTGGTAAAAAAATACTCTTGTGGACTCCTTAGTAGATGTTGATACTGTGTCCAGTTCTATCATTAATGATTTCATCTTCGTCGTTGCTGGGCCTTGTAGTTGAGGATTCTCTCGTAATTTCAACGTCAACAATCCCACTGCGTTGTATTATGCACAAAGGAAGTGTTATACAGGATTCGTTCGGGCGCTGCTATAGTTATAAGCCGTGATTTGTTCAATAAAGTTAAGTTTTCTCTTCAGGAAAGTTTGCTTTCTAAACGGCGCTATATAAATTGTCCTTTTCTCTTTCTTTCTGCTTAACAAACAAGTTATTTTTTCCAATTATTTCTTACTCCATCATACATCGGAAGTGAAATAGTTATATTATTAGACTTGGTCTTTAAATTTAACTAAAATTTGTCTATTTCATTAGAATTTCAGCCATTAGCGAAATTGTTATGTGAGATTGCATACGTTATTCTAGACATTAACACGAATCAAAATGGTGTAATGATATTACATTAGGAACAATCAGAGTAATAGTGAACGTAATAGAACATACACGAGGGTCTATGCATATCTTGGCACCACACTCTGGCATTAAGCCACAATTACACGCCAATAACAATATCGGAAGAAATGAAAACAGACTGTAATTTAAAATCTATGATTACCACTCGGCAACTTTTGGCACGAGCCGCTAAAAAATACTTCTTGGTTGAATTACTGAAAAAATAATTAAGTCAGATTTACGCCAACCTGAAAGAATTTATTAAGTTTTTTTTATAAATATATAATTATCCTTTATCAGTTTTATTTAGCCAATACTGTGAATATATTAATGTTTCAATGTATAATATGACAAAACGCATTCGACGTTTGCAAGTGCCAATGTTGCCATATATGATAGAGCACGAAATAAAGTGATAAGGGATGAGAATGTTGACTTAAGGCTGATGTGTTGAGTAAGATGAAGAAGAGCACGCTGAGATAGTTGGGCTTGTAGAAAAAATCAATGAAAGCAGACAAACAAAACAAGTGTACGCGTATAGTGCTACTGTGAATGAAAATCAATGAAAGCAGACAAACAAAACAAGTGTACGCGTATAGTGCTACTGTGAGTGAAAATCATGTGAGAGGAAGATCAAGAAATGTATGGTTGGAACTAATGAATGACGATTTTAAAAGACGAAGTCATGTCTATCAAGTGAGAGGAATCGTAGGTGTATGATTAAAGAAGGGGCAAATGATGCATTTCGAGATAGGAAAGTCCAACGCTCTGTCCTCTTTGCTTACACCAACAGAGAAATGGCGTAATGTATGTATAAATGTAAAGTTTTTTTTATCCAGAATTCATTTATTTATTTACTGCTTCACTGTGCAGCATAAAATATGGCGAATTTATTACCAAGTAGCAATCTCTTATCCAGCTAAACATACAACTTCTTATCAAAGTTTTAGGTAAAAGCTATCAAAATGTATGTTTTTATGTCGTGATATTGAAACATGAAATAATATAATAACAACAAAAAAATTAAAATAACAAAAATTATAACAATAAATATCAATTTCACAAGGCCGTCGATGGAGTACGATGGAGGAGAGGCGATTGAGATGGTATGGGCACGTTGGACGCAGAGCACCCAATCACATTGTGAACCAGGCAATCTCCAGGGATCTTCCTCGAATAACAACCAGAGGAAGACCAAATAATTAATGGGTGGTGCAAAAAGATAACCTGATGCAGAGGCACGGCCTGGGGGATGTAGTCCGGGACAGAAGAACATGCAACCTGAGGACGAGGAGAGCTGACCCCAACAGTCTTCGCAGACAGTGAGTTGGGATGGAGCCAGGGAGAAGAAGAAGAAGGTCGTCGATGGCCAGTAGAAGAAGATAAATATAGGAATGATGATGAAATACCACGAAAAATGTGCTTTGTGAAGGGAGACTAAATAATTTCTCACCGTTTATCCTCAGATCTTTCTCGTTTATGATTTTAGATTTGACCAAATACGGGAAAGTAACAAATCTTATGGTTGCAACTGATTCTATCATCATACTTGACAAATAACTTTTTAACCTGTTTAATTTAATAATGTATTTATTTACATTCCCTAATCATCAATAAACAAACTAAAAAAATACACAGGAAATATATATATATATATATATATATATATATATATATATATATATATATATATATATATATATATATATATATATATATATATATATATATATATATATATATATATATATATATATATATATATATATATATATATATATATATATATATATATATATATATATATATATATATATACCAACTTCCATTAAGAATACCAACTTCCGTCAAGAATACCAACTTCCATTATATTTGGCGTTCGTAGATTATGAAAAGGCTTTTGATTCGGTCAAGAAATCCGCTATTATCAGGGCCCTTCTTAATCAGGGAGTTCAAAAACGCTATGTCAATCTCTTCAGTAATATATACAATAACGCGACAGCAACAGTAAATCTCCACCAAAGTACCGATAAATTTCCAATCAGTAAAGGTGTACGCCAGGGCGATACCATCTCGCCAAAATTATTCAACGCTACCCTGGAGGATGTGTTCAAAAAGCTTGAATGGGAAAATAAAGGAATCTGCGTTAATGGTTCATATCTGAGCCACCTTAGATTTGCAGACGATATTATTACCTTCACTACACGTCCTGAGGAACTGCAGAGCCAAATACTGGAATTAGCGGAGGCAAGCAAATTAGCAGGTTTAAAAATGAATATTGATAAAACAAAATATATGTTAAACCGCTTTGCTGATGCCACAACTATCCAGGTGGACGGTACACAGCTGGAACAAGTCCAACAATATATCTACTTAGGACAAAGTATTACATTTGAAGACTGTACTTTAAATGAAATAAATAGAAGATCAAAACTAGCTTGGAGTTCCTTTGGACGACTAAACTACATCTTCAAGAGCAATCTCCCAATCTGCCTCAAACGGAAGGTATTTAACCAATGCATCTTGCCAGTACTAACATATGGATGCGAGACTTGGACTTTATCGGTACGAATGTTACAAAAGCTCCAAACAACACAACGCAGCATGGAAAGGTGCATGCTAGGTTATACCAGAAGAGACCGAAAACGTAATGAGTGGATAAGAGCCCAAACAAAGGTTGAAGATGTTATAGAGGTTGCAAAAAGACTCAAGTGGAAGTGGGCTGGACATATCACCCGAGCAACAGACCATCGTTGGACGTATGAAGTAATCCAGTGGTACCCAATAGGTATAAAAAGGCCTGTAAGAAGACCTAAGGCGCGCTGGGTGGACGAAATACGTAAGCATGCAGGTATTATGTGGCAGCAATGTGCAAAGGACAGGATTTTGTGGAGACAACTTGGAGAGGCCTACATCCTGCAGTGGATAGATACAGGCTGATGAACAACGAACAATGAACAATATATATATATATATATATATATATATATATATATATATATATATATATATATATATATATATATATATATATATATATATATATATATATATATATATATATATATATATATATATATATATATATATATATATATATATATATATATATATATCCTTTGGACGACTGAACTACATCTTCAAGAGCAAGCTCCCAATCTGCCTCAAACGGAAGGTATTTAACCAATGCATCTTGCCAGTACTAACATATGGATGCGAGACTTGGACTTTATCGGTACGAATGTTACAAAAGCTCCAAACAACACAACGCAGCATGGAAAGGTGCATGCTAGGTTATACCAGAAGAGACCGAAAACGTAATGAGTGGATAAGAGCCCAAACAAAAGTTGACATATCGCCCGAGCAACAGACCATCGTTGGACGTATGAAGTAATCCAGTGGTACCCAATAGGTATAAAAAGGCCTGTAAGAAGACCTAAGGCGCGCTGGGTGGACGAAATACGTAAGCATGCAGGTATTATGTGGCAGCAATGTGCAAAGGACAGGATTTTGTGGAGACAACTTGGAGAGGCCTACATCCTGCAGTGGATAGACACAGGCTGATGGTGATGGTGATGGTGATATATATATATATATATATATATATATATATATATATATATATATATATATATATATTTATTTAGTCTGAAAAAACGCCTGAAGTTCATGCCTCTAAAGTAGAATATCCCCTTAAATTAAATTAACATTTAATGTGTACATCCCACACTAATATGTGTTTATCTTATCATTTTTTAACACGATATTTGATTTTTAACACCCAGCAACAATCCTGAGAACAGACATTTAACACCCAGTAAATATACAATCTTGAAAACACAAATTTAACATTTCTTCACATACTAATCAGATATCCGATACAACATGAAGATAACTTCGATCAAAATAGATTTTATCGTCAGTTAAATTGATTTGTATACTGGACAGATAATCTTTATATAAGATTGGATTGCAAAGATTTTACAAACTGCAGTTCAATCCCACATCTACCTATGATGTTATGGAGGACCAAATAACTACCCATACATCACGATCTACACTAGGAGATCGGAATCTTTGTTATTTTATTTGAGCACAGCGTCACATAGTGAATAAGAAAGAAATACTCACAAGGAACTGTTCCTCCAGTGACGACACATCTGGGTGTGAAAAGACAGTAGCAATGAGAGACTTATGGTCTTATGTCCGGGAGAAGGAAAATGACTTGCATCGCAGTAAAGCGACTTAACACCTTTAAAATATTAGTTTGATTCCCGTTATAAATTAAATTGTATTTTAATATACCAAGCACCCTTGACGAGATCAAGCTTTCTGAATTACCATCTTACGTATATGAAATCGACTTGAGCAGAGTTATAAAATTTTCGAAAAATATTACAAAATTCTTAGCTTAAGATTCTTTTAGCGAAAGTTTGGTTTCTCAAGTAATTTCTTTCATAGATTAAATTTGCTCTTATTGATTTATAAAAGTTAAACATTGGCGAGAAAATTATTTACTTACTTAATCAGTAAGATATTGACCAGTTTGCTGCATTAAACATATTTTTCTTGTTAGGTGATTTCTTTTCGAATAGATTTATAAACTTATAATTAAGTTGAAAAATATTTTCATTTAATGAGAAAGTTTGATTTTTAAAGTGTCGTATTATTCCTTGGGTGATATTTGTTTAATCGATTTATGAAACTCTAAGGCAACGAAAAAAATTCGTTTACTTAATTAGCAAGATATCAAAAAGTTTGCTTTCTAAGTTCATGTTTTAATTAGGAGATGTCGAAAAGTTTGCTTTCTAACTGTTAATTAGCAAGATATCCAAAAGTTTGCTATCTAAGTTCATGTTTTAGTTAGCAAGATATCAAAAAAGTTTTGTTTCTAATTTTCAATTAGCGAGATATCAAAAAGTTTGCTTTCTAAGTTATTGTTTTAATTAGAAGATATCAAAAAATTTGCTTTCTAATTTTTAATTAGCAAGATATCAAAAGATTGCTTTCTAAGTTCATGTTTTAATTGGAAGATATCAAAAAGTTTGCTTTTTAATTTTTAATTAGCAAGATATCAAACAGTTTGCTTTCTAAGTTCATTTTTTAATTGGAAGATGTCAAAAAGTTTGCTTTTTAATTTTTAATTAGCAAGATATCAAACAGTTTGCTATCCAAGTTCATGTTTTAGTTAGCAAGATATCAAAAAAGCTTGATTTCTTTTTTTTTTATTAGCAAGATATCAAAAAATTTGTTTTCTAAGTTTCTTGTTTTAATTCGAAGATATCATAAAGTTTGCTTTCTAATTTTTAATTATCAAAAAGTTTGCTTTCTAAGTTCATGTTTTAGTTAGCAAGATATCAAAAGCTTGCTTTCTAATTTTTAACAAGTAAGATGTCGAAAAGTTTGCTTTCTAAGTTCATGTTTTAATTAGCAAGATTTCAAAAAGTTTGCTTTCTAAGTTCATGTTTTAATTAGAAGATATAAAAAAGTTAGCCTTTTTAATTTTTAATTAGCAAGATATCAAACAGTTTGCTTTCTAAGTTCATGCTTTAATTAGGAGATATCAAAACGTTTGCTTTATAACTTTTAATTAGCGAGATATCCAAAAGTTTGCTTTCTTAGTTCATGTTTTAATTGGAAGATATCAAAAAGTTTGCTTTTTAATTTTTAATTAGCAAGATATCAAACAGTTTGCTTTCTAAGTTCATTTTTTAATTGGAAGATGTCAAAAAGTTTGCTTTTTAATTTTTAATTAGCAAGATATCAAACAGTTTGCTATCCAAGTTCATGTTTTAGTTAGCAAGATATCAAAAAAGCTTGATTTCTATTTTTTTATTAGCAAGATATCAAAAAATTTGTTTTCTAAGTTTCTTGTTTTAATTCGAAGATATCAAAAAGTTTGCTTTCTAATTTTTAATTATCAAAAAGTTTGCTTTCTAAGTTCATGTTTTAGTTAGCAAGATATCAAAAGCTTGCTTTCTAATTTTTAACAAGTAAGATGTCGAAAAGTTTGCTTTCTAAGTTCATGTTTTAATTAGCAAGATTTCAAAAAGTTTGCTTTCTAAGTTCATGTTTTAATTAGAAGATATAAAAAAGTTAGCCTTTTTAATTTTTAATTAGCAAGATATCAAACAGTTTGCTTTCTAAGTTCATGCTTTAATTAGGAGATATCAAAACGTTTGCTTTATAACTTTTAATTAGCGAGATATCCAAAAGTTTGCTTTCTTAGTTCATGTTTTAATTGGAAGATATCAAAAAGTTTGCTTTTTAATTTTTAATTAGCAAGATATCAAAAAGTTTGCTTCCTAAGTTCATGTTTTAATTGGAAGATATCAAAAAGTTTGCTTTTTTAATTTTTAATTAGCAAGATATCAAACAGTTTGCTTTCTAAGTAAATTTTTTAATTGGAAGATGTCAAAAAGTTTGCTTTTTAATTTTTAATTAGAAAGATATCAAACAGTATGCTTTCTAAGTTCATGTTTTGATTAGGAGATATCGAAAAGTTTGCTTTCTAACTTTTAATTAGCAAGATATCTAAAAGTTTGCTATCCAAGTTCATGTTTTAGTTAGCAAAATATCAAAATAGCTTGATTTCTAATTTTTAATTAGCAAGATATCAAAAAGTTAGTTTTCCAAGTTTCTTGTTTTAATTAGAAGATATCAAAAAGTTTGCTTTCTAATTTTTAATTATCAAAATGTTTGCTTTCTAAGTTCATGTTTTAGTTAGGAAGATATCGAAAGCTTGCTTTCTAATTTTTAATTAGTAAGATGTCGAAAAGTTTGCTTTCTAAGTTCATGTTTTAATTAGCAAGATATCAAAAAGTTTGTTTTCTAAGTTCATGTTTTAATAAGAAGATATCAAAAAGGTTGCCTTTTAATTTTTAATTAGCAAAATATTCAAAAGTTTGCTTTCTAGTTCATGATTTTTTTCTTGGAGGAAAACTGCTCGTTTGGACTTCGTTTATTTAATTGATAAAATAGGAAAATCCGCATTCATTAATAACATGCTTCTGAATCGAATTATAAAATATTTTGATTGATTTACGAACGTTATTATTAATTATTGTATAAATATGGACATGATATGGTATATGTCGTTTTAACACCATACATACATATTGATAATTACTATAAGTTGAGAGATCATGTGGCATAAGCAGAATTTTGCAAAAAAATTCTGTTTAAATTTACACATTATTTATAACTAAAGCATTAACACTTGAGGTTTAAAAACATTATAATTTGTTAAGAAAACTACTGTTTGCTGCATTTTATATAACGGTATAACCCTACGGGTTTCAAGATTTTCCCCTCATCATCAGGAGAGCATAAACAAGTCTTGTTTGTGCTCCCCTGCTAGTGACGTGAAAACATTGATACCGGTAAAGTTATACCGTTATATAAAATGGAATGAACAGTGTTTCACTCAACAACTTAAAAGTTGTTAATTTTTATATATCGTGTGCTTGAGATAATAATCAGTTTATTTGATAAGAGCAATCAAAGATTTTAAAGATGTCACAATCAAAGAGTTGCTAAGATAATAGCTCGCTTTCAAATAAATAAGCTGTATATATCTCTTGATTTGGAGAACACTTCTCCAAATCAAGACATATATACAGCTGTATTGAAAATGGTAGACACAGATCTTGTTGGGCCCCTTTTATATTAATAAGAATAGCGTCTTCTACGTAAAACTACCTGTACTATATTCCCTTTTATTTGGAGAACCACTACGTGAATGCTTTCAAAGTAAGTTTGATTATAAACTGAAAGAAACTGAATGCAAAAAAGTTCAGTGGAAATTTGAGGGGTACCTTACAATAAATCTACCCTTGTTTTACTTTTGACAATTTGAAACTCATACTTGCACATCTTATACTATTGTATTTTATTCCACTTTTGCTATATACAGTATAAACTAATAGGTTGATTGCCATGTGGCAATTTCTTCCAGCCAACTAGGAAAATATTAAGTATGCCTTAAGTGAGCACCAACAAGAATTATTAAAAAAAAAGGGTTCCAACAGAAATCGAACTCGAAACTAATGTCTTGGCGGTTTTTAATTTTTTTTAAATAATTCAAGTATTTATTTAATGTTAAGTGTTTAAAAAAAATGGCTGGTAGTTAAAATTTATTCAATAAAATTTGACTGATTAAAAAATATAAAAATTCTAGCTGAAAGCTATTTTTTGTTATTAAAAAAATCAATCAAGCAATTTGCACACTAATGCATACACCAAACCGTCTTTACACAATATTAAGGTTTAAAAGTGCGTTAAATAAAACTAAGTAAATATGTTCTAAACTAACAAATATGACAGGGTGGAAGAAACATAATGTGATTTAAAATTATATATGATTAAACTTAGTTATTAATAATATGTAAAATCATTTTATGTTTAATCGCACATTTTTATTTTAGCGTTAAAATAATAAAACTGGGGTTAAATTTACAATTTGAAGGCTACATCATCGATTATTTTAAAATGCATACTAAATTTTCATTAACGAAACAAATATTTTTTTCGAAAATTTGTCTTATGAAATGACTAATGAGTTAACATTCCATTCAAAACAGAATGTGATTTATTCACTTTTTGCTTCACGCCGACAATATACCCTTGGTGAATTTTAATCACAGATATAACACAATCACTTATAACTAACTACTTTGTGTTGCTATCTGATCAAGAAACCGAGCAGACACTAATTATCAGATTGAGGGATCATTTTTATATGTCTCGTTAGGACCTTTTAACTAGCAAAACCATTGGTTAATTAACTATGACCAAATTCCATTAATTTTAGATCCTTACCTTGCTTAACTTTCAAGAAGTGGCCTCGTTTACTCTATTAATTAAACGATCAATACTACATACAAGTGTTAATAATATATTGTCGAACACTTCCTAATTAATGGTGCCCTCAGAATAATCTCTTTCATTAACAAGTAACTGTATCAATAGCAAGCCATTGAAGATGTCTACGCCTACAGTATCAATAGCAAGCCATTGAAAAGGGTCTCTGTGGTAAGATATTTTTCTCTATGGTGTGCTCAATGTTGACCGTCGTGGTTCTCTGCTATATCTCGAACTTGACGCCTCATCTGTCTTCATCTCTCCAGGTCCTGAGCAATGTTAACCGGTTAGGTGCCTTAAGCGAGTTTAATCGATTTCTGTTGCCGTGCCCGTGGGGCCGGCCACACAAAATTACCGAATTAAATCGCTCAACTTTATGCCTGTTTCTAGCCAACGTCTAGTACTAATTCGAATAATTTAAAATATGGAACACATAGAAACATCTATTGAAATCATGAATAAATACTATAATATTATAGTTGACAGATATTATTGAATTTAGAGAGATTTATTTAAAAGATTCGCATCACAGTCCACATGTGTCTAGAATACAGGTTGTCAGTTTTGCGTTTTACTTATTTAACCGTTGAAATTTGAAATAATTTTATAGTTACATTATTTGCTTTCTATGCGTTATTAAAATAATTAATATTTTCGTGTTATATATACTTTTAATTCTATCAAATGTTTTATTAACGCATTTTTCCGTATTTTCTGTGATAATCTGTGACAACCCTGACATTTTGTTAAAGTTTTAGTTGTGTTTTTCTGAGTGAACGGCGGCACAAATGACACATATTGTACATATTTGGCAATTCTTCATAATATTCTTTGAATATATATACAAAAGAGATAATTCTATTAGATTTTATTTTTGCTAAAAAAATGACAGCCTTCCAGGATCAGCCATAAAACTCAAAAAAATCATTATTTTAAATGATGTGTTCCTAGATTTATATAATTGCTTTTTCATTTGAATTTTGTATAATTTTTGTAAAGACAAGGGTCATTAAAAACTAATAAATAAATAAATAACTCTTCTCAACAGTAGTTTTTCTCTCATAGCGGGATATCCAGGTTTATCATCCACATTACACCCTCAGGAGTAACACAAAATATCCCTCAATTTTCCCGGAAATCGGAAAACTCCTCCAGGAAACAAAAAGCAGTTGAGTTTTTTTATTATATTATTAAATATATTACAGCAGCACTTGATCAGAAAAAGCAACGTGGAAGTCAATTCTTGTAGTTAAAAAAGTATATTATTATAATATTTCTGTTATATACTGTTATTTATATTATTGAAATAGGAACTCTTAAAATAAATCATTGAGCCTTTCATAAATCAAATTTTCCTCATTCTAATCACTCTATCATTTATTGTAAATTATTTAACATTCAGTAATGCATAAAAAATTCTAATAGTTTTTAAATGCATTCCAAGGAATACGTGATCCAGTTTCATAATGTTACGAAACCCAAGTGCATTTATGAATGGATATTCTCTGTACAATTATGCATAATTTATCTTACACGCTAGAACCCAGTGCTATCAAAAGTGGGTTTCGTGATCAAAAGTATTTCTATTTATATACTTATGATTGTTAAATATTAAACAATTTACAACTGTATTGTATTGTATTATACTTTCGTTGTATACAGTACCTTCGGGACTATTTTCATGTAGCAATCTCTTTCAACCAACCAGGAAGATGTTAATGAGGCCTTAAGTGAAAACCAGAATCCTTTTCATAAAAGTCTAGGTTTTAGTGGAATACATACCCGCAACCTCCGGGTTGAGAGACAGGCATGTTACCAACTAGGCCGAGGAGGCCGCCTATTTAACAAATATAAAAACAAACTAACAAAAAAATTAGTAAACCCATTTTCGATTGACAAACTTTTGTTAAATGTATCTGACATTTATGCCTTGTAAATTTAAATTGTTTTTGGAACCGTGTTTACAAACTTAATTATCGCTACTTGCACATGGGTTGACATTGTTGAACGAGTTTCTCGGTAGATAAATTGAGGATTGAGCTTATTAAAATACTTTAAAGACATAACTGAGCTATACACATATCACAGTAAACATCTGCGTCGTTGCTGAACCTTGTAGTTGAGGATCCCTCGCCACTCCAACGTCAATCTTAAGCTGCTGATCGACGTCGATCATGTGATCATCTGTGAGAAAATAAAGGGTCTTTCAAATTGAGCGGTTTTTTTAATTCTTGGATAAAATACTGAATTTGCCTGGGTCTTGTGACATTTGAGAAGTGTAATGCATGACATTTATACATATACAAATGGAGTCGCATACAATACAACGACGCGTTCGAATCGTTGAATTATTTTATGTATTGTAATCTCCGGAAACGGTGATGTTAATTGGCCACCAAGATCATGTGATCTGACGACGTTGGACTATTTTCTCTGGAGTCACGTGAAAAGCCAGGTCTATAAGAATGACCCCCAATTAAGTCTTGAGCTGAAGGAAAAGAATATTCGCGTTATTGGTGAGTTAGAACCGCTATTATGCCAAAATGTCATCGAAAATTTTGCTAAAAGAGTGGAGAATTTTGACAACAGACCATTTAGTCCGATACTAGATGCGCACTCCCTCTCACAGATGCCACAGATATGTGGATACTTCTGAATCGCCTGGCAATGCTGACGCATGTTCGCAGCACGCTGACTGTTTCTCACACGTCTAGCTGTTGAGATGCCATCAGCCAGAGAAAATATGGCTTTCCATTCTCTACGGTCTGAACCACCTGCTCCTTGTCTTCAGGCGCCCCGCAGTCTTCGCGGACTGTCCTTATAGCGCTTTCTCTGCCCACCAATCCTTCGCTTGCCCCCTATATCCCCGTACAAGACGCGTTTTGAGAGCCTATGATCGCCCATGCGTGTCACATGTCCGGTGCATTGCAATTTCGCTTTTGCAACTATATCTCTATAGGTTTGCAGCTGGAGCGTTGCAAGGCCGAGACATTAGTGGCAAGATCACTCCAGTGAATCCGAAGAATTCGACGAAGGAAACGCTGGTGGAACATTTCAAGGCTTCGAATGTGCAAAGTGTTCGAAGGAAAAGTAAGAGAAATGATTGGATCTGTATGAGAATGTGTATGGATGTGGAAGAAATGAAATATGTGTGTCGAGATAGGAAAGTCTGATGTTCTGACCTCAATAGAGAAGTGGCGTGAAGGTATGTTATAGTTCGTAAATTCTAGGATGAGTCCTGTGACAGCTCACAAATTTGCCCCAATACATTCTTATGTAATGTATTTACCTAAATAACTTGCTATTTATTAGAATTGAGGCTTATATAAAAGTTGATGAAAGAATTAAAATTACTGAACATCGTAACAAGGTTGTATTGGGGCAAATTTGTGAGCTGTCACAGGACTCATCCTAGAATTTCCGAACTATAGTAAGTATATACTGAAGCTATTTTAATACATGATATGGTTGATCGGGTAGAAAAAATATGAAATAATCAATTCCGTTAGAGTGGTTAGACGGATAATTGATCTATGAATATGTTTTATTGGACATTTTTTTAACATATTCCAATAATTTTGTTTATATGCCTATAGACTTTATACAAAAAAGAATTCATTCACTAAACGTGTTTTTTTTGTCATTTATTTGAAATATCGAAATGTGTATTTCATAGATTCTATCTTAAATTTTCTTTCTTCAATGTAATGTTTTCTAAAATACATAAGATGTGGATTGAATATATTTTACATATTAACGTTCATATTTCAAGTACATACTAGGTACATAAATATGTCAGTTATTGAAACGGAAAAAAACGTCTTATGGCTTAGAATAGATTGAAAAGCCCTGATGTTGATTAATGTTGAACTATTTTGTACGTATGTTTCGCCAAACAAGAAATTTTACGGTTTTTAGCATTATAAAGAGCAATCGAGGTTGGGTCACATTAAGGCTAACCTCAAAACACTTTCAGGAATGTTACGTGTCGTATCAGAAGGGCGTCATTATTAGTTTAACACTCTTGACTATTTAGTATTGAGGCACAAGGTTAAACACTTCATAATGTTATATTAATATCGAATAGATAGTTTTTCAGTCTTTTTAAACCAACATCACTATCACACCTTGTTTCTTATTGGAGTAGGTAGAGAGGACATAATACAATATTAATGAAACCTGTTTTATGTTGCAAATTTTTATTTGAGAGGGAATAATTTAATAAATTAATATATCAATGACCTAAAACAATTATTCTTATATATGTTGTTTATAGTTAATGCATTAACGTTGTGGAGATTTAAAGACATTGTAATTTATTTTATCAAACACTGTTTATTCCATTTTTTTGTAACAAATCCGTCTTAACAAATCATCTAATTTATTCTGAAATGGCTAATCATTGTCACCGTGAAAATAATACTTTTTCTATCGATGATGCCAAATTCTTACATATCAGTAGTAACGGAAATAAATTGGACAGATTAGAGACCCTAGAAATTTCTAAGTCAGTACACCGGGGCGAACATCTAGTAAACACATATATCCAAAAATCTCTCCGCTCCTGACCGAAATCGTCCCATGCCTCCCTTACCCCTCAGTCCCAAACCGTTGAAGCGTGTATATCGGTACCAGTTCGAATAGAATTATGTCTTGTTTGTGCTCCTCTAAAGATGAGGCGAAAGCCTTGAAACCGGTAGGGTTATACCGTTACAAAAAAGTGGAATAAACAGTGTCTGATAAAATAAATTACAACTATTCTTGACTGTCTAAAACGTATCGAAATATTTTAGTATTCAGTAGAGAAAGTTGATTTACATACTTTCTTACCGTATCCTTGTCAAGGTAGGGAGAGAGCAGAGAACACAAGATTTTCATATCGTGACACACATATTTTACCTCTTCTACATTTCTACACTTTCTTATACGACTCCCATAACTTGTCTAACTTTTTAAATTTCGTTCTTTCAAAATATCATTTATTTCAGTCAATCACACTTTCCTTGGACGTTTTTACTTAGCCTTCATGCTATTTCATGATTGATGAAAGATTCATCGCCTATTCAATCTCTTGCAATCTCAGCGAAACGTTGAAGAGGTTCAACGCTTTTTAATTCATTGAAATCAGTATGTACTTTAGAGATCAGCATATACATTAAATAAAAAAACGTTGAGATCAACTATATTGATGTTATTTTACTTATTAAGAAATTCGAAATAAAACGCTTCGGTACTTCTATGTTCTTCATTTATTGAATTTATTCACATACAGCGGTTTTGCCCTATTCAAGTCCCTTAACGTGATGTCCCCGTTTTATCTGTAGAATTAGTGTCTGAGAAATGTTCCTTCAGATATGAGTAGAATTTTTAGGTTAGTTTCATCTTAATCGAATAAAGTTATTGTTCTGAAAATATCTAAACATATGCAGATGTACGTTATATTATAGCCGCAGCCACCACCTTCATACTCTTACACATTTATTACGCACTTACATATTTATTTTGTAACGTTTAAAATCTGTCAATAAAAGTGGTCTCGAATCCCGTGTTTAACGCTTTTGAGCAGTCAAAATGTTATGCCGTATAGCGTTAAGCGTTAGCGTTAGCCATATAACTGATAATAACGTTTTATATTTAATGTATATGCTGATTTATAAAGTATTAGGTGTTAATATAAGTTGTGTCCGTTTTTTTTTTTCAAATTTAAAAATGAGCACCAAAAGTAAAACAAAATGGTAAAGGTTATACGTCATTCGAATGAAAAATTTCTGCTCTACAAGATATTGTGTTTGCTTTTACGTTACATTTATTATTTTATTTGATTATAAGCCTTCAAAATGGAATGTCAAGTAGACGAAAGTTAGCATTTTCAATACCTCCTTCTGTTCGCGTTCAATCGAGGGAACAAAGCTGCCAAAGCTGCTCGCGATATTTGCGAAGTGTACGGTGAAGATGCTATGAATGAAAGGACAGATCGTCGATGGTTTTTGCGTTTCAAAGGCGGTAATTTCGACCTGAAAGACATGGAGCGTTCCGGACGACCAGTGGACTTCGATGAGGACCGCTTAAACCATATTATTCATGAACATCCCCTTCAAACATTTTTCATCACCATTTTTTTTTCTTCACCATTTTTCATCACCAGTAATGATGCGGTAAAGGAACCTTTGCTTATGTCCATGCGTAGCTTGGTGACGCGCGAGCAAACCAGCAGAAATTGTCGAACGTTGATGTTTGTTGTTTTCACTCAAAACATGTGGAACCCAAGCGCTGAGCTTCTAGACTTTTTCCATTGATTTAAGATGACGGTATACAGTCACGTGAATACAATTCATCTGCTCAGCCAATTCTACGGTGGTTTGAAGGGGATTTTCATGAATAATATGGTTTAAGCGGTCCACTGGTCGTCCGGAACGCTCCATGTCTTTCAGGTTGAAATAACCATATTTGAAACGCAAAAACCATCAACGAGCTGTCCTTTCATTTAAAGCATATCCACCGTACATTTTGCAAATATTGCGAGCAGCTTTGGCAGCTTTATTCCCTCGATTGAACGCAAACAGAAGGAGGTGTCGAAAATGCTCACTTTCGTGTACTTGACATTCCATTTTGAAGGTTTGTAATCATTGAAATAATATATGTAACGTAAAAGTAAATGCAATATCTTGTAGAACAGAAAATTTTCTTTCGAATGACGTATAATCTTTACCATTTTGTTTTACTTTTGGTGCTTATTTTTATATTTGAAAAAAAAAACGGACACAACTTATGTTAACATGCTGATCTCAATGAATTAAAAAGCGTCGAACCTCTTCAGCGTTTCGCTGAGATCGATAGAGATCGGATTGATAGTGACTTTTTCATCAATCATGAAATATCATGAAGGCGTGGTAAAAAAGTCCAAGCAAAGTGTGATTGACTGAAATAAAAGATATTTTGAAAGAACGAAATTTAAAAAGTTAGAGAAGTTAAGAACGAAATTTAAAAAGTTAGAAAGTGTAGAAAGTGTAAAATCTGGTATTCTCTGCTCTCAGCCTACCCCGACAGGGATACGGCAAGAACGTATGTAAATGAACGTTCTCTACTGAATACTAAAATATTTCAACATGTTTTCGACGGTTAAGAATAGTTGTTTTTGGTCATTGATATTTAAATTTAATAAATTATTCCTTCTCCAATAAAAATTTGCAACATGAAACAGGTTTCATTAATCTTGTGTTATGTCCTCTCTTTACCTACTCCAATAAGAAACAAGATGTGATAGTGATGTTGGTTTAAAATTACTAAAAAACTATCTATTCGATATTATTTTTTTTAAATTTAATTTAATTTAATAAACGTAGACAGCTGTGTTCAGCTCTTGGTAGTCAGCTGTATTCAACTCATATTCGTATATGTGAGCAGTATCTCCAACACGATTAACCTCAATAGTTGACAAAGCCTGATCACAAATAGACCCAGCAGTGACTTGTCGCAGAAGTATATGTACTGTGAACCCAGTCACTGTTTAGCTATGCCCTTCTCCTCACGACTTCGGAAGAACGCGGCGGTTGAAATGGACTCATTTCACCTCAACTCAATGTTGTTTAAGAAAAAAGATTATATTTTTTGAGTAAGGTCAAATGAAATTTTTGATTGGTTGGAATAACTTGTCACGTGGCATTAAGCCCACCAGGTTGTGTTGTATACAGCGAAAGTGTAATACAAAAATATTAATGCAGTGGATTAAAAGTAAATGGAGCACTTTATGTGATATGTTATGTATATGGTATTCTTTCATAGTAGGTAAACAGTTTAGGCAGTCGATCGGAGCGCGGTTGTTATTGCGACAGGAGTTTGAGTACTTGGGCTTGCAAGATGAATAAATTGTGGAAGAGGTTTGTGTGTGCTCTTGAGTGTGGTGATTTTTGTTGTTTTATATTTATATTTTTGTATAAAAGTTTTTTTTTGCTTCATGATTGTGTGCGGTATATTGTGGGATACATTTTTTGGTCTATCTGGAGTGATGAAGTGTGAGGAGTTTGATTTTACGTGATGTATGTTATACATATTAAATTGAGTGTCCCTGTTTGTCAGGTTGATGAGAATGTGCAACAGGGTTTTATATAAGCGAAAATCGGAAAGAAGTATCGATTTATTTTTTCATGATATGTGTCCTCAGTGAGATACAGGCAAAAGCCTAGTTTAGTGGAGACACGACAAATGAAAGGCAACTAACCCAGATCCATTAAAATTGTATGTCCGAATTAAATTACCTGTCATTCTTTCGCAAATGATGTAAATTTCTTGTCATGTGTAAAATAAATAAAATTTAAAAAATCTACAATAACCGCGCAGTATTAAAAGTAGCCAAAATGACAATATATAATATAATAGTATGTTGGTGCCCACCTTGACGTAAGGAAATAAAACTTAGGCTTTGCAGAATACGAATAAAAGTAAGATAAAAATTGTGGAGATACGTGGAATAAGAAACATTTGTGGAGTATTAATGTATGAAAGAAGAGGAAATGAAAAATGAATGAATGAATTGATGTTTTAAGTAAGATGAATAAAGACGCTTTAAGATGGCTTCGACATGTGGAGAAAATGAATAACTAAAGGATGACTAAGCAAGTATACGAATCAGGTGAGGAAGGAGTTCGTGGGAGAGTAGGACGAGGAAAGTGAGGCTGGATCAAGTGAATCAGATATTGAAAGAATTTAAAGGAAGAAGTATGTATAAAAGTAAATTGTGAATGACGACATGTGTGAATGTTAAGGAGTAGAAATTTGTGTGATTAGATAGAGAAGTTCGGAGACTTGTTCTCTCTGCCTACCTCGCAAGGGACATGGCGTGATAATATTTACGAGTATGCATGTATAAACTCATAAAAATGGTTAATCTTTGGACTTTTGTACTCTATCCAATAGGAACCAAGAGAAGTATTTAACAGTGCGAGGAATATGGAGTAGTGAAATGATTAATTAAAGATGTTTGTTAGAAATGTTGTACAACGAGATATTAAATGGCAAGTTGCATTAGGAAACAAAGTCAATAGGGCACTAAAATACGTAAATTCAAGCAAGCAAGATCCGCTAAAATAATTATTTAAAACAAGGTATTAGTGAGAACATTGATGTATGTGAGTGAAACGTGTACATAGACCATTATTGAAAGTAGCTGAGTTAATGTGGTGGGATACATACATTGAGCCCATTATTGAAAGTAGCCGAGTTAATGTGGTGGGATACATACATTGAGTCCATTATTGAAAGTAGCTGAGTAAATGCGGTGGGATACATACGAGTACATTGAGAAGAACCTATGTCGATTTATAATATACTAAGAAATGTATGTGTTTAGGATGAATATAAAGTAAACATAAATGTGTTAAGTAAGGCAAAAAATATTCCATTTAGGTGGTTTGGGCATGTTGACCGGATGGATGATGAAAGACTCACTTAACAAATGTTTTATGTGAGTATAAGTGGGAGTCGTGGTAGAAGAAAACTAAGAAAAGTATGTTTGGATCAAATTAATGAAATTTTGAAAAAAACGAAAGTTAAGGACTTGCGAAAACAGAAGGAACTGTTTAAAATATGAATTAATTAAACTCCATTTATTAATAAATAAAAAAAATCAGGTCCCTTGCATATTGCAGGTTTTTTAATTCGTACACGGACTAAATAACATAAAAGCACAAAAAAACACGTACAAAACCATTCAAAATGTTAAGACTTATTTGATAAAAACACTAGTAAAAATGTATACGTTCCACTGAAATATTATGTAAAAATTACATATTAAATAATATAAAAAACGAAATTATTTCATGTATTACACTAAATTTAAAATATTTTTCCTGAAGGAGCTAAGCGACACATTAAACATGTTTATATGAGGACATATACGGTCAAAAAGTGTAATTGCTCTACATAAGGCTTTGTGTGATTGCTCTTCTAATATTTTTTATTGCTGTACCGGCATTTCCAAAGGCACATTGGTTAGATTTATAGGTTGATAGAACAATCTATGGGTGCGTTGTCTCAAATAATTACAAACCGGAACATACAAACCAAGACTGTTCAGAACGAATGCGTTAACTTTTGTAAATTATCCCTGAGCTAACAATAAAAGTAAACACCCTATCGAAGAAATCTTCTAATATCTTCTTCTTCCTGTCGTGCCCTATCAGGTCCCCCCGACGTTGGCAATCATTCTGGCAAAGGCTTATCTATCTTGCGCAACCCAGAACAGGTTCTCCACACGCCTCATCCCCGTCCAGTCTTTTATATTGCGCAGCCAAGATGTTTGCCTTCTACCACGACCACGCTGCCCCTCGATCTTGCCCATCAGTATCAACTGGAGGATTTTGTACTTCTCTCCACGTAAAATGTGACCCAGATAGGATATCTTGCGGACCTTAATATCTGTCAGCAGCTGTCTACGGCAATTAGCTCTCCTCAAGACCTCCGAAGCATTCTCCTGTGCAACCACATCTCGAACGTTTCCAACAGATTCATAGTATGAACCTTCAGCGTCTATGTTTCCTAGCCATACAACAGAACATACCAAACATAGCACTTCAACATTATCTGGCTTAGTTTCTCATATCTTGCTGCCACCATACCTCTGGTGTGTCCTCGACTGCAGGACGCACGAAATTCTCTAGCATTTCCCGATACCTTTCGCCATTGATGGTTAGTGCGTTTTCTGTCTCATCTTCAAAGAAATAAGGTCCAAGAACTCTTTCAGCGTTTATTTCACACCAAACCGTTACTTTTACGGGGAGCAGACTACGTTGGTGGGCAAATCTTGGATTTTCTGTCTCCCAAAATAGCATATTTTGTTTATTAACAAATCCGTTTAGGTGAAAGTGGGCCTCATCACCCATAATAAGGTTGTGAATGAAATCAGCTTCTTGCCTAGCCAATTCTTGTATCTGGATAGCATACACTAATCGTATCTGATAATCTGCTGGCTTCAGTTCCTGCACTAGCCGTACCTTATACAGATAGACATTCAGCATCCCTTGAATCCTCTGGAGCGAGGTTCGAGACATGTCCAGCTGCTGGGACCGCCTTCGAGTTGACATTGAAGGCTCTTCTTCAATGCTTCGGTGTATACGCTGAATGTTGTCCAGTGACCTTCTTGAACGTGGTCTCCCAGCACATGGTAAATCACTCACAGACCACTGAATTTGAAACCGCCGGACTAAGTTAAGTTAAATTTGTTTATATGGTGGTTTTCTGACACAGAATGACGAGTATAAGCTCTTTGCGTTAGCACAATTAATCGTTGATTTTCTAGATAAATTTCGATTATTTTAACACGTTCCTCAGTCGTAAATTTCTCCATATTTAATTTTCAAAAATTATGATTTAATAATCTTAATCTATATACATAAAAATGTAAATGTTCGTTAATTGAAGAAGGCTAATCTCCGGAAGTTCTCTACCGATCGCTTTGAAATTTTGAGTAAAGTTGATATTCTTCAACGGAAATGTTTTTTGATTTTTATTTATATATACAGGGTGTCCCAAAGGGCAACGTCAAGCCGGTATCGAGGAAGAGGCCAGCTTATGAGGGTTCAGAATTAAAAAAATTTTTTTGAAAAAGCCTTATACTTTTCGAGTTATAGGCATTTCTTCGAAAATTGTAAAAGTAGCTACCCTGATCCGAATGTTTGTATATTGTGACTAAAAATTGCTATATTTTATGATTTTAATGGTTGTATCGCAATCCTAGATAGATCTGATATTAGTCGGAGTCAGAAAAAAAACAAAAAAAAATTTGCACGTTTGAAAAAAAAAATGTTTTTGTTCGATCATAAAAAATAATATTTTTTTTTAGCCAACTTTAACTCATCATACAGTAAAAATAATGTACTACGCTTACCTGGCAAGTTACATCAAAAGTTGGCCTGTTTAGTCAGAATTTCAAAATGGTACAAAACATATCTACTACTCCTTTAAAAATAATTTTGAAACATTTATTTCTGAAATTAAAGATCGAATTCAAAAATTTTGAGCGAGACAAACGATACGGTGGATGAACGAGTTGATGTTTTCACTTAGACATATATTGGAAAAGACTGTAGAGTTCAACATTGATACATACCACCTCTTCATAGACTTTAAGGCTGCCTACGACACGGTCAATAGGACAAAACTCTATGAAGCTATGGCTGAATTTAATATTCCTGTCAAAATCATTAACCTAGTCAGGCTTACAATGTCCAACGTTGAGTGCCGTGTCAGAGTGCAAGGGGATCTGTCTGAACCTCTTAAAACATTTAATGGACTTAGACAAGGAGATGCTTTGGCGTGTACGCTGTTTAATATGGCTTTGGAAAAGGCCATTAGGGATAGCGGCATACAAACAACAGGCCATATATTCAGTGAATCTGTGCAGCTCCTGGCTTATGCAGATGACATTGACATCATAGCGAGGTCGGAACATGAACTTATAAATGCCTTCCGAGCACTAGCAGCATCAGCAAAAAACCTAGGCTTAGTAGTCAGTGAGACCAAAACAAAATATATGCCCGTAAATGGACGCCAAAACCCAATAAGTCTACAAATAGACAACTTTACCTTCCAAACCGTTTCTGAATTTGTGTATCTCGGTACCATGGTGACAAGTAAGAACGATGTTTCCACTGAAATAAATCGAAGATTAATAGCTGCAAACCGATGCTATTTTGGACTGCAGAGGTACATGAAATCACGACATCTCTCTAGAAAAACCAAAACTCTACTTTATAAAACACTCATCCGACCTGTGCTCACCTATGGCTCAGAATGTTGGACTCTAAGTAGAGTGGACATGAGGGCTCTCGGGACATTTGAGAGGAAGATTCTGCGCAAAATATATGGCCCCATTTGCAATAACGGAGAATGGCGTATCAGGTATAATCAGGAGCTGTACGGTCTGTATGGAGACCCTACCATAACACAGGAGATTTTAATTGGGAGACTCAGGTGGGCTGGACACGTGCAGCGAATGAGTGAGGAGGACATTCCGAGAGGGCTCTTGAATGGCACACCGGGGGGTCGAAGAAGGCCAGGAAGGCCGAAGCTTCGATGGCTGGATGGTGTCAATAGGGATGCGCAGCTCATTGGCATCCAGAACTGGCGAACAGCAGCACAGGACCGCCAGTCATGGAGGCGTGCTTTAAAGGAGGCCAAGACCCGACCTGGGTTGTAGAGCCACTGTTGATTGATTGATTGATTGGTAGATATGTATTGTACTATTTTGAAATCCTAATTTAACAGGCCAACTTTTGATGTAACTTGCCAGGTTAGCGTAGTACATTATTTTTACAGTATGATGAGTTAAAGTTGGCTGATAAAAAATATTATTTTTTACGATCGGACAAAAACAATTTTTTTTTCAAACGTGCAATTTTTTTTTTGTTTTATATCTGACTCAAACTAATAGCAGGGCTATCTAAGATTGCGATTCAACCAATAAAATCATAAAATATGGCAATTTTTAGTCACAATAAACAAAAATTCGCCTCAGGGTAGCTACTTTTACAATTTTCGAAGAAATGCCTATAACTCGAAAAGTATAAGGCTTTTTCAAAAAAAAAATTTAAATTCTGAACCCTCATAAGCTGGCCTCTTCCTCGATACCGGTTTGACGTTGCCCTTTGGGACACCCTGTATATATATATATATATATATATATATATATATATATATATATATATATATATATATATATATATATATATATATATATATATATATATATATATATATATATATATATATATATATATATATATATATATATATATATATATATATATATATATATATATATATATATATATATATATATATATATATATATATATATATATATATATATATATATATATATATATATAGTATATATATATATATATATATATATATATATATATATATATATATATATATATATATATATATATATATATATATATATATATATATATATATATATATATATATTATATATATATATATATATTTATATATATATATATATATATATATATATATATATATATATATATATATATATATATATATATATATATATATATATATATATATATATATATATATATATATATATATATATATATATATATATATATATATATATATATATATCAGTGAATATAATAAAAATTTTATTTAAGAAATGAATATTTACGCGAACCTGTGTTTTGACATGGAATTAATGGAATAAATTTCATCTGTCAAATTTCATTTTCGTCGTTTCGGAATTTACGATCATTTAATCTTAAATAAATTATAAATAAATTATAAATAAATTATTTAATAATTTTATGTTTAATAATCTATATAAATAAAAATTTAATCATTAATTTTATAAATAATACAATTTTTATATGTACCTTTATAAGTCGAGACACGAAACAATTGCAAACTGTTTTACCGACACTCCGCGATCTCACTGAGCAATTAAATTACGTAATTGCTCAGTGAGACCGCCATTTTAGTAAAGTATTATTAACTTGTAATATACGCTTCTGAATCATATTGACGGTCAATATATATAAAAATTTATTTATATAGATAAGATAATAGATAATTGACTTCAATAAATGTGGTAAATTATTGATATTAAATTTAAATTAAAAAATATGAAGTAAAATCGTTCATTTAAAAAAAATACTAATTACGAACATGCGATGTATTTTACGTTAAAATAAAACTTGATAAAAAATAATAAAAAATAGTTTTATTGTCATAAAATTGACTTAGTGATTATGGTAAGTTGTTTAAGTTTAAAAATAATGGACTTAAGAATTATATTTGATGAAAAACTTTCATTATTGATTCATATTTCAAAAGTTAACCTAACTTTTTTCAAATTTGCATTAGTAGAATAATCAGTAACTTATATCTAATCAATTTTACAATTGAATTTAAGCTTAAAATATAAAGCACTTACAATTATATTTATGAGAAAAGAATAGGGACACATACATCCAAAAATTCCGAAAAATTAAACGAGATACAGGGAAAAGATATTATACTCAAACTGGAAACATTATTCCTGTGTTATACATACATAACATATATTGAACTTAAATACACATATAATTATTAAATAATTTTAAAACAATGACTTTAATTTATTATTACTACTGCTTTTTGTATCCTCATGTTAATTTAAGATAAAGTTGTATTATTTGTCAATAATTTTAAGTACTTGTATAACCTGTCACATGTTCATTTGTATATAAAGACACTTTTATGTCATTAATTAAATAAATAAATTATTTGGTGGTACATTAGAAAGAAGTACCCGTAGAAATATCGCAAACAAAATTAAAATTAAAACAAACTTTTACGCTGCTCAGTTCCTTTTTTAATGTTTCACAATTTTATATGTTTTAACTTTCTTTTTTCGTTTTCAGTGCAATCGATCTGCTTTAGTTCATCAAAACATCGAAGAAGCAGCATAACGACGTGTATCCAGACTTGAGGATGCACGGGGATCGAGATCTGTAGATTCAGAACTGGTTCGTTCTCATCATAATGTAAGCGACAGGCTGATAGAAACTGAAATAGGTCAGTAGGAATATCAAAAGTATCTTTTTTATATAGAATTAAATTTTATGTTTATATTTCAAAATCTATCAAATCGTATGTAGAAATGGAGTTTTTTTTTATTAGTTCCAATTATCTATTTGTCTTCCCTTAAAATTTAATTAGTTACAATTATCGCTTTGTGTTCCTTAACATTTAATAAGCTACTTTTATGTTTCGCAATTTTATATGTTGCATGAAATACTCTACTTTGTGGCGACACGTAGACGTTGAAATTAACTACAAATATGCGTGTCCAGCTGCAAAACGATCGATCAGTTGAGATATTCTCACATCAATCGTATGTAGAAATGGAGATTTGTGACAAGATGTATTAATTTGTCATTATTGTTAGTTTTTTGTAATGTATTTACCTTAATAACTTGCTATTTATTAGAATCGAGCCTTATATTAAAGTCGATAAAATAATTATAATCACTGAAAGTCTATATTTTTTAACGTTTCAAAATTTTATGTGTTTAAACTTTCTTTCTTTTTTTTCAGTGCAATCGATCTGCTTTAGTTCATCAAAATGTCGAAGAAGCAGCAGAACGACGTATATCCAGACTTGAGGATGCACGGAGATCGAGATCTGTAGATTCAGAACTGGTTCGTTCTCATCATAATGTAAGCGACAGGCTGATAGAAACTGAAATAGGTCAGTAGGAATATCAAAAGTATCTTTTTTATATAGAATTAAATTTTATGTTTATATTTCAAAATCTATCAAATCGTATGTAGAAAAGGAGTTTTTTTTATTAGTTCCAATTATCTATTTGTCTTCCCTTAAAATTTAATAAGTTACAATTATCGCTTTGTGTTCCTTAACATTTAATAAGCTACTTTTATGTTTCGCAATTTTATATATTGCATGAAATACTCTACTTTGTGGCGACACGTAAAGACGTTGAAATTAACTACAAATATGCGTGTCCAGCTGCAAAACGATCGATCAGTTGAGATATTCTCACATCAATCGTATGTAGAAATGGAGATTTCTAACAAGATGTACTAATTTGTCATTATTGTTAGTTTTTTGTAATGTATTTACCTAAATAACTTGATATTTATTAGAATCGAGCCTTATATTAAAGTCGATAAAATAATTATAATCACTGAACGTCGTTACAAGGTTGTATTGGGGCAAATTTGTGAACTGTCATAGAAATCAGAACGTTTGATATTCATCCGTTTGACACGGACCAAGCTTTGCTCTGAAGAATACGTTCATTCGCGAGATGCAGTTGTAAATGACGGTAATAGAACTAAGGTTGGAAGACTATAACTTATGCAACTTAGTGATGTCAAAAGAAGGATCGGTTGAAAAAGTATTTCCCTATATTCAAATCACTTATAAGAATCAAGATTGGGTGAGTGAAAGAGATATTGTTGGCGCGAAGAACAAAGACGTCTATGAACTTACCAATATTATTCAGTTCCTTTTTTAATGTTTCGCAATTTTATGTGTTTTTGTTATAACTTTCTTTCTTTTTTTTCAGTGCAATCGATCTTTCATTTGAATTCAAATCATATCGTGAATTGACCTATTGGAGTGACTCGATCATTTGCGAGCACGGCGATAAACGCGACAGACTGAGAGTGACTGAAAGACATCAAAAATATTGTATACCCACAAGCATTGTGAAATTAAACATAATTGAAACGTGTGCTTTCTCTTTTCTTTCTTTTCCATTTAACCAGACTGAGCCACAGCAACGCGTGGCTGGGTACAGCTAGTCTGAAATAAAAAAAATAAAACAAATTAGACTTACGACTTACGTAATCGTGAAAGACTTATTTTACGAGTAAAGTGCTACAGAACTTAGATTTGTTTTTAGTGGAACAACGCTTACATAGAACAGAGGAATTGAATTTTTTGAGAATTTTATGGATAAATCTTGAGATATAGAAAACACATGGGCTCAATTGTAGAACGAGATGCAATATGAGATAATGGTGACGACAGTTTTGTCAAATAATCTATATATTGGTATATTTGGTAAGATAAATCATGAGCAAATTTTAATAATTTATAGATAATTTAACGCAAGACAATAAAAAATATAACCTCTTTTGAAATTATAATCAATTAAATAATTCAAGAAATTCTGTAGATTTCTGAAAGCAATTTAAATTATTGATTGCTAATGAGCAATTCGTATTAAAATCGCAATAACCAATTTATTTTATTGATATTACAAGAAATGTATAAAATATTATCTGCCTACAACCTACAATTGTAGAACAAATATTGCAAGAAAATTGACAGCCTCAGTACGTAGGTGTATTTCATAGCACGAACATTGATCGAAAGTGTAATGAAAGCTTACCAACCTGTCAAACGCTAAAAATTTCAATTAAATACGAGTTAAGCAAGATTTCTTTGCGAAATTTACACGTTAGGTCATTCAAAGACATGTCTAATTCCCAAACAGAGATTCTCAAACTTGTGAGATGCTTGTGAGCTTTGTAGCATTGATTATAATCCAAGTTTTATTAGGAAAATAATAATGTTAGTATATTATAACTATTAATTTGAAAAAATGTGTTAATGGGAGAAGAAGCCATGGTGAAGGAAGATCAAGGACAATATGTATCAATTCGATCCGAGGCTCCTATAATTGATTCTTATTTTTCTTCCTCTTTCTTTAGGTCTGTTATGGTCCTGCATCATCGTTCCCTCTTGTGACGTTGACTGCCAGCTGTCTTTCCATATTTTGGGAGGTCGTCCTGGAGAACTGTTTGCTTGGGCGATACTGTTCCTGGCCATTCTTACGGCTCTTGGTTCCGCCATTCTGGATACTTGTTCATTCTAGAACGTTCTTCTCTGTCATCTCCATCTGACAATATCTTCAACTTTGCACATCCTTTGAATTGCTGTGTTTTGTACTCTATCACGAAGGGCTTTGCCAGCGATACTCATGAGTACCTTCATTTCGCTGGTTCGAAGGAGATTTTTGGTTCTGACAGTGTCAGCTCTAGACTTAATGCTGTATGTCATTATGGGGCGGGCACAGGTCTTGTATATCCTCACCTTACTTTGGATGTTCATATACTTGTTTTTCCAAATAGTGTTCTTTAAACATCTGAAAATAGCTGCGGCCTTTTGTGATTGTTCAAGTACTTCACCACAGAGATCATTATTGCACATTATGCTAGCACCCAAGTATTTTTGTAACTTGACCAATCGGTGTATCGTCGATCGCCACACTGCATCCAGCTTGCTGTGGAGATAGACATGTTGTATTTTTTGGAAGTAGTGTAGAATCAATGTAGCATTTGTTGCGGGTCTTCCTCTGATTCGGCTATGATGGTGACATCGTCAGCATAGCATATGATGTTCAGCATATTGTCACCCATCTTGTATCCCAGGTTAAGGTCGGCAACTTCTTCTATAATTTTATCCATAACCAAGTTAAATAGAAACGGGCTTAAACTATCTCCTTGTCTTACTCCGGTTGGTGTTGGAACGTCATTAGAGAGTTCTCCGTCTACCCGAATTCTTGTAGAGCTATTTACCTTTATGTCTCTAATGATTTTGGCGATGGAGAGTGACACGTTCCTTTCAAGAAAAATGCTTATCTTTTCGAGCAAAATGCTTATCTATAATTGCACATCATCAAAAGTCTTAAATGGTATAATCACTCTTTATTCGGTACCATTGATATCTGAGGAACTTTTGATACATCAAGTATAAATTTTGATAAATAAAGACAATTTTTAACTAACTAATCTACACAGAAGGGTCAATGATTCAAAATCTCAAATATATGTATGTATTGTAGAAAAGCAACTTTTTGCCTTTTTAAAATGTTAAATAAACAATGGTGATTACCACAAGATGCCATTTTCCAACAACACCGTGTACAATATCTGATATTGCAAAATCAAGACATCTTTTTTTCCGGTACCTCAACCTTACCATTGAATTGGAAATGTAAAGTCGAAAGTCGAAAATTCGTAGACGAGTAGGATTCTCATTCCATTTATATTCTAGAGGTGACTCAAAAGTCCAAGCCTGGGTCCGCACATACTCTTTCAGGCGGTATTTGACATCTCGGTACTACACTAGGCGCTGTTCCTTTCCACGGTTGCGTCTCGCAGTCTCAAATAATGTAACTCCACTTTTCACGCTCCTGTGTTGCTGCAACCCAACTTTGGGTATAACATACATGCCGCGCCATTTGAGACTATATTTAAAGCTGTTTTTGTATCTATTTTTTTTGGATCACCTTGGCCTCTTTTCCCTAAGTTATGTTCAGATAAGAATAACTATTTGGCAATTCGAAATTGAGGTAATTTGGCAATGTGTCCTGCCCATCGAAGTTACTGTGATATTATTTTTGTTTATATCCAGTTGTCTCTCGTCAAGAATCCTTAAATTCGTGCGCTCGTCTTGCCGTTTTATATTGAGTACACAACGATATCATCTCTTATGAAACTTTTCAAATATTTTGAAGTGTCTTCTGTCGATGGTTCAGATTTCACATATTTACAGCATGAATGGTAAAACAACCGCCATGTATACTTTTATTCTGGTTGTTTTGTGTAAGTCTCGATTGTCAAACACCCTTCCCTGAAGTCTTCTGGTTTTTTTATGTGCCAGTCTTGTCCAATTCCCAGCTCTGACATTCCAGAATTTCATCTCAGGTTCTTCTATCCGTCTTTTTTCATTCTATCTCTTTGTATTCTTAGCAACCTGAGTTCTCTTTTATCCACCATTTCTACCAAATGTCCATCCCAACTTAGTAGCCTTTGAGACTCGTACATACTGGTTTTAAGCTCTACATGAAGTATCAATTCACTGTTGATTTAAATCCTATAAGAACTGGAGCTATAACCTGTTAGTATTTTTCTTTTATCTAAAAAAATCTTGCTCAAAAACTGTTAGTTAATTTTCTTCTCGTTGAGTTGGACACTATGTTTTACAGAATGAAACACGGGATGTTATTGGATTTAGATAATTCTTATAATTTTAATTGGTTATTTGTAGTAAGCAGTCAGTTTACAAGGTAAAGAACCACTGCTCTAATTAATGTCACCGACCAACTTGTGGACAAGTTGAACCATAAATCTAGCGATGACGGAAAGGGATACCGTTATTCTTGCCTTGAGGTAATTCAGATATTTGCATGCTTAAGATTGCAAAGCAATCTTCAAATACCAATTAGAAAATGCTTAGTTCATTTTTCATGTCAACTCCTAACACAATTTCAATAGTTTAGTGTCTTATAAGTTTAATAATACTTCATTCAATTTTGCATTACTTTAACTGACCACAGAATAAATTACTTTGCAAGTTAAACAAGAGCTTAGTAAAAAAAAATACGCACTGAGTAATGATGAATACATCTGTAGCCTAGTTTGCATCGCCTTTATTCCAATTCGAGAGTTCAGGGTTCGTTTTCCAATGGAACTCAGATTTAAAAATATTAAATAATTCCATTAATTTCAATTTAAAGTCACTTTAATATATTTTTGGTTGGTTGGTAGAGGTTGCCATATTGCAGTAGGTAAGCATGGTTGTACTGTATGGAGTCAAAAGTTAATTAGTAGAATACAATAATAATACCTAAAAAAATATTTTCCAATCATGCACTGCAACTGTGAAAATCTCAAAATATGACAGCATACAAGAAAAGTGTAATATAAGAATAATAATGACTAAAAATAATTGCCAATCATGTACTGCAACTGTGAAAATCTCAAATGTCTCGTTAAATTCAAAGATCCAGAAATCTAAAAATCCAAATCCTCTAAAATACTTGAATTTTAAGGAGCAAAATTGTAGTCTCTTCAAATTTTAATATGACCAGTTCATGACAATTGTATAGAAAAGAGGTCACGAAGATTATTATCGAAAAGATGACACGAGGTGATATATAAACTGGAACGGCAATAATTTAGTCCGAAACAATTAAATAACCGCATAAATGACTTCTAAAAACGCTTTCTGTGATAACAATCAAACAGAACGAACGAAATTTAAAAAGAAGATGAATCCAAGAAATATTGAACACAATTTAAGAAATGATTAATAGAAAAGTGATTGAGCAAGTAACGTTATGTGTGTCCATAAACGGCACGGCGCGGTGTCCGATCAGGATATTATAAATACCGCGGCCACTGCAGCCGTCGACATTCTGCAGAGATATCAGCAAAATGCTCACGCAGGGACAATTTATTGCGTTGATTCGACAATGCAGAACACGACGGACGGTGGAAACGAGAAACTGGAGCACGGTGTAGAGCCAAAACAAATGTTATGCAATACTTCCTGTGCTTCTCAATGTATCCTTGCTTTAATATGAGTACACACATATCATAGATTATTCTTATATGACTATATTTCACAGACACTATATTAAGTTTGATTTAGTGCTACATGGCGGAATGATCAATAGATCTTGTCTCGAAAAAATAAATTAAGGGTTAGTATGGGATGAAGTTGTTTCTTTAAAATACTAGATGTCCTCTGAAACAAGGCTTTCGATCTCGACTTACTTACGACCGAAACTCCGAACAAGCTATCCATCACTTGTAATTAATTTAGTGTTACTACGTATTTTCCTTCATGATGTTTAAGCATGGACCACAGACTGGCCATGGACTCAGGTCACCATAAACAAGCTAGGTGCTTTTAAAATAAGGTGCTCCCGAATAATGATTCGACATTCTTTCATTCGACAAAAAACGAATGAATAAAGATATATGAGTAGTACTCCCCTCAAAAGGAGAAAGTTAGAGTACTTCGGACATATACTACAAGAAAAATAAGAGATCTTTCAGTTGACATTGTAGGGAAAAATTCAGAGTAGAATTAGTGCAGGAAAAAAAAACGCATATCCTGGTTGAGGAGCTCGCCGGAGCGGTTTGACTGTGGTACCATATATTTGTTCAGAGTTGGTGCCTCAAAGATCAAGATAGTCATGGTGATCGCCGGCTTCTGAAGATGGTTTGATTATTAAAAAAACTACATATTGTATATTCTATTGTATTTTATGGTATTGAGAAATTTACTATAAACACCGGATTGCTAAATAAGTTGGAAGCATTTGAAATGTAGATTCACCATCGGAGAATGCTCAGAATTTCACGATATCATCTTATCTTAAACATCGAGGTACGAGTACTACACTGGACTTGTTTGTCGTCAACTTTGTCAATGGATACGCGATTGATACCACTTAGCCTACAGTGGAGTCTCAACCGTAACGTAGGTGCATGGGTCCGCACCGATTCACGACCATAACGTGACCGCATGGTTTCAACCCATCATAAAAGAGTAAGCTCGCGGCTTCCGCAAGGGTTGAAGTTATTGTTCATTTTCATTTAGTTACCATGCTAATTCGAGATAGAATCTGTTGTAGGCCAAGCGGTTTCTGACGTGAAATTGGCTATAAACAAGCCCTAAAAATAATAACTTAAGTATTTTCGAAACGTCGGCATTATAAGCCAAACTATGCTGCATAACATTTCAAATAACCGTATACAACAGTTACGAATAACCACGAAAACCTCAAAACATATTTCATATGTTTAAAGTTTCAAAAGGTATTTTTTAATATTCAATATAACAATTTGTGACAAAACTTTCACGTTATTTGCTAACGTATTGCTTACGGGGCTTACGAGAGTAAATCCGACCTACCCTTCCGTTATAAGCACAAGCTCCGGAAGCATTATCTGTTGCCTGACTAGTCCACTTACAGTATTAGCTGGGAAGACCAAGGTCTGAGTGAATGTGATGGAATACAAGTAGCCTGAACGAGTGGACTTGTTCTTACTAAATAATTAGTTGTAAGAATTGTTATCTAGTTATAAGTAGTATGTAGGTGTTAATTATTTCTAAGAAATCATATAGTAAGATTGAAAAAAAAATGCTATGCAGGAAAATAAGATTAAGTAAGTTCATAAATGATAACATATAATTAAGATTAGTTAAGAAATAAATTTGTATATAGGTATAGCCTTGACAAATGTTTGTACAATAAAAAACATACTCGTATGCAGGAATATGTATAATTTGTTTTATGCAACATTGATCAATCGATTCAGTCTTCGAATAGGTCATTCGAGATGGCATATAATTAATACCTTAAAGCCTTAAACGTACTCTTAATATCAAAGGTGGTCCGTGCGCATGTCTTGATTAAGTAAAAAACACGTTATATTCATTTAAAAATCACATTGAATTTTATTGCTAGCCATAAAAGCGATCAAAAACTATCGGAGACCTATATTGTCGCAGGGCGCATGAGAACAACAAGTGCATACATTTAATCACATGATCGGCAACTGTATCGGAATGGTGTTCAATATGTTATGTAAGAGTTATTTAAATATACAGGGTGATTGTATTTAAACTTTTTTAAAAGTCATTTATTTAACATGACAAGAATATACGAGTATGTGTACAATACGTATACCACTGCCACTATTGATATACTCGTAGTTGTTTGTTATTTTACATATTTTTTTTGTAAAATCTATTATACATTAAAGCAGTTTAATATGTTCAAGATTACCATGTTGGTACGATGAAACTGTTATATAGCAATAAGTCTGCCAGATGTGCCATATTTGACCATATCATATACACAAAATAATTAAAATAAATAAATAAGCCAATTTGGCAATTACTCTCCAACTAACCTATACTAAAAGATATATAAGCAATATTTTTCAGACTGTAAAACTAACTAAATGCTATCATTTACGCACTTTCAGTTAATGTAAATCTCTGAAACCTAACGTTTTACTGCTACAAGGTATTGTATATCAAATATTTTACAATTATCATGTTTGACATAGGGGTATATATCCCTATGCTGAATTCTGCTTCTCAAGAAACATTTGATACCATGTTCATTAATCACGTGAAAGATTTTGAATGCATCATAACTTCTACCGCGCGTGTCTTTGGGTCCATAATATAAAATACAATACTCTAAAACAGTCACGTGAGAGATTTTGAATGCATCATACCTTCTACCGTGCGTATATTTGGGTCCATAATACAAAATATGAAACTCTAAACCAGTTACATCTTAATGTTGCGTGTTAATTTTTCGATATCTTCAAACAACCTACAGAATTTTTAAGTGTATTTTTTTAATATTGTATCTTTTAATTTAAAATTCCCATAAATTCAGACTTAACCTGAAACCGATTAAGTTATTCTCCTTTGTAATTACTTTTGTTTCATGGTATGAATATATTCACCTATTATGCCAGTTCTGATCGAGATTTTTTTATTTCCTATATTTTTTTTACAATTTAAACAACATTTACAATTTAAACAGGTTTAATGGAAAGACAAACCTTGCAGTACAAGCACAAAACAGAGCAAAAACTACCTTTTTTTCTTAACCTGGCGAGTTAATTGCCATGTGGCAATCTCTTCCAGCCAACCAGAAATATGTTTTAATGGGCCCTAAAGACAAACCAGACTGATATCCTCAGTGAGATACAGGCAAAAGCCTAGATTACTGGGGATACGACAAATGAAAGGCAAAAAACCCAGATCCATTAAAATTTTATGTCCAAATCAAATTACCTGTTGTTTTTTCGCAAATTGTGTATATTTCTTGTCATGTGTAATAATAAATAAATAAAAAAAATAATAACCCCATTTAAAAAAATTGGGTTCCAGCGGGGATCGAACCCGCAACTTCCGGATCGGCAGACAAGCGTCTTACCACCAGGCCACCATTTTGTGGATGTAGGAAATTAATTCACTTTCATTTCAAATGTGTTATTAGGTTGTGAATATTTATTTAACCTTTTTACGGCGATGGCTCGAGTATCTTTCGTGTGTCCCACAGGCGGCGGTGTTTTAAGTCAATAAATTTATATTGTATCTATATAAAAATATGACTCACCATTATCCCGAATCTGAGTACTGTCGAACTGTGCGCCGATGCATTTTTTAGCTGACACTATACACTCGTAATATTAGAAAATATTCTTATAACACTATTATACAAATAAAAGTATGTTTATTATACAAAGAAAACAATTATCCATAAACAATGAAAAAGGCAATTAATTCAATACGCAATACGCGTACTTACAAAAAAAATATCGACGCATAATACTTCATATTGATCGGGAGCAATCGTCATTAGAAACATGACCTTCGGATCGCCCGAACGCGTGGCGTGATTATTCAAAATGCTTTAAATATCGACGGCCTGCAAGGGGTCTGTTTAAATCCTTCTTATGGATCAAGTACTTGAAGTTTTGATGATTTTAAAAGAGATGTCACTAGAGGACACGTTTTGTCTTATATTAAGGTTAAAAATTTTAAAGAAGATTTAATTTTGGCCGAGATATCGACACGCAAAGTTAGTGGCCACTTAAAAGGCCGCTCGCCAGGACGGCACGTATTATGTATGGGCCATTTAAGTGGTCCGTAGCCGTGAAAGAGTTAATAGTAGTTTTTCGGCCAAGTTAAACGGTCTATAAAAATAAAGTTGGATTTTTTTGTGACAAGTTTCATAAGATTTATTATTCTGTGTTTAATTTGTGTAAGTATCTACTTAAACATCAAAAGGTGATTATACCAGTTTTATAGTAAAAGTCTGATAAAAAATACCCTTATTTGCGTTGTTAACATCAACCCCTTAATATACGAGTACTTGGAGTAATTTTACCACTTGAATTGAGTGATGAAGTGCCAAACCAGCCTATACAACCAATATGTTGAAATGAGATAATGGAGCTCAGTCTATGAGTTATTATAAATCAAATATTGTGTAATTAATATTTTGTATTCGTTCAACTGATACATTCTAAAACTACCACAATAAATATAAAAAAAATAATCAATATTATGACAAGATTATTTGATGATTAAAGTTTTTTTGTTTGATAGGCAAATTTGGCATAAAAATATATCACGAAAATCGTTTGCCAAAAAAATGATAGATGGCAGCAGTAGTACCTAACATTTAGAATTTTGAAGTAAAGGCACTTCTGGCTTATAAAGATACGTTATATGACTCAAATTTTAACACTGACTCATTTTTTTGTTTTGTTGGATAGACTGGTTTGGCTCTATGCCACTCAATTTATTTAGTGGCATTTATGAGCGATGTTTTATAAATTCAGCATCAAAACACTGTTGATGTGTTGTTGTACTCGTATAACATATAGCAGTGCTATGAAAGTGATCTATTTACAAATAATATTTCAATTTATATCACATTTAAACTTTTTTTTAAATATTATATATCTGAAAAAGAGTACTTTGAGACGGCTTGGGCATCTGTAACAAATGAAGGAAGAAAGATTAACAAAACAAATATATAAACTGAAAATTGGAGTGAAAGACGTGACAGGTATAGGAAAACTAAGAAAAGCCTGGTTGGATCATGTGAATGATATTTTTAAAGAATTTAATGTATGAGAAGAAATATACGTCTTTATCTTTTCCATATCCATACACATGGAGGATGTGTGTCAAGATAGGAAAGTTTGGCATTCTGTCTTCTCTGCCTGCTCCAACAGGGAAATTACGTTTGTTACACACATACTTCTTTGACGCACATAAATTTAAATCAAGAGTACATCGACTAAGCCCGTACGATACCAACGGTGATGGTATCCAGCGACGGTCGGTCCCGAGGTGCGCTGGCGCGCCGAACCGGAGAAACAGTTTGCACTATAGAGAAATAGTCTCATGGTTTACTGTGTGTCTCTATCTGCCCTATATGAATCTGCGATTCCGTCCGGTGCATATTCGAGATTGCTCCAATATGAATTGGCAAACTTGGCCGGTCAATTTGAAAGGAATATTTTTTTTAATTATACTTTAAATATTTTTGAATTAAATAAAAATACTCGTATTATTTGTCAGCATTCTTATATATATTTAATCTACACAAATATTTAACATATTTGGAAGTCATGTTTGCGAATATATAATTTAATTATTGCGAATTATTTATCCGGCTCAGCGCACCAACGCACCCGAGACCAGCCACCGCTGATGATATCTATATATCGATTTTTATTTCAACAAAATTAATTCTACTGATATTCACAAACAATATATTTTCTGACCATACTATGAAATACAAAGTAAGTTGTGTAGTCTGAAAGCCAGATATCGCTAAAGGGAAGCTGCCTTTATTACCATAGCGTATGGCATTTCACAGCATATGGATCGCGTGTTCTGAAAGCAATTTGAGAGATGTTTTAAGGAGAGATTACGATAGAAATGGGAGCAACATGCTTTCTAGGGATAATCGGATCATTAAGAAAATATTTCTATCTAGTTTAATTCGATATGAATTTCAACAACGATATGAATTATGTAAATGAATGTCTTATTCTCTTAACGTAATTGCAAATGTAGAAACGTAAAGTAATATCAACATCATAACCAAACCACTCCATATTTATATCGACAGGTTAGTTGTTGACGTCATGGTCCAGTGGTCAGTATGCTAGCTTATTACCTAGGCATTCCACGCTCGATTCTTAGGGTTATGAAAGTTTTTCATCTGGATTTAAATGTACACAAGTGTTTAATATTAGTTTATACGTTTTTTAAACTTACAAGTTTAAACCACTTATGTCTGCGATCTCATAACTTAAACTTGTGAATTTGGGTTGAAGTCTGTGTTCAATAATGACAGAACGGAAATCGGGTTGAAGTCTGTGTTCAATGATGACAGAACGGAAATTATCCCTTTAAGTAGTTCTAAATAAGATCTGATGATTTAATATATATGATTTATCAAAATCACAATAATTCGTCAAAGTACATTTCACTTCTGTATAATCTCCTTAACCCTTCCTGTCCGGTGATGTGTAACTAGTACACATTGCTTCTAAAAACTTTAATATCTCTATTTATATAATAAATACTGGGTCCAGATTTTAGGTATTTCTCCGTAATACATTTACGCATTGAATGAAAAAAAAAATTAACACATTCAATGCGATCAAATTATTAAGGTAATTCATGTGTGGCTGAAAATTAAAAAAAAAAAGTAAAATTACGTAAGATTTAATTTGGTGTTGTCTAGTAGTACCCCCTCCATTTGAAACGAAACATTGAACACGAACTTTGCACACGAAAACGCGTCAGGCGCGTTGTTAGCACCCGACGGTTGCGAAGAAGAACGCACTAGGCAGGTTGTTAGCATTGAACGTGTTAATAATAATTAGCACTTATCGGCCACATCGGAGATATTTTGTTAAAATCGGGAATAAATTTACCAATACAATCAAACGTGTGCCAGTATGTGACGTAGTATATTTATTCTAAAAAACCGCCATGGTTGAAAAAGCAACGCTATTCACGTCTCATTCTCACTCTACTTCGGTATATGGGAACGCAAAAAAATGGAATATCAGTTCGTTCGCTTCTCTCTTTTTAGTAGCCAACCGGCTTTCGTTTGAGGTGGTCGCTCCGTCCATTTTGTGAACGTCGTCCAATGTTTTTTTCCATGTTTTCATGAGATTAATGAAATTAGTAGAATAACAAATTAACTTATTGTTAAATATTCTTATATGATATTTCACAAAGTTTAAGCCGAAACGTTTGATTTCTAAATTTATTTTATCGTTTTTATTAACGTGTCAACCAAACAAATCATAAAATGTTCCATATATGGTATATAAATCAGAAATATCATGTCATTTAAAGCATAATCTATAATTTATAAAGAATGTATTTAGGCCATAAAAATGAATAATATTCTATAAAATTAGGTTGAAAATGTTTATCACCTCATATTGACTCCGCCTTTTGATTGAAGAAATCAACCAAAGATATATATTTATTTCGCAATAAGCTTTAATTAATTCAGAGACATAATATTTCCTCTCATTAGTAAGATATTCGGAGAGCATGTTGATAGACTGTTGCAAGTCTGATAGATTTTTATCAGCTGTTTAAAAATAACCAGCTAAGTTGCAGTCAAGTAAATAAATTGTATGCAATATAACTACACTTGTATGCATTAAATACTGCAAAAATAGGAATAAAAATACATTGAGAAGTTTTCACTGCCAGATAAGTTTTATTTTAGAGAAAATATCAAAATTTTGCATATTTATCTTGAAAGGTTTTACGTTCCTTTTAAGCATTTTTTTTAATATCATCAATAATATTTATTTAGTTTCCTACTATAATTTATTTCTAAAGAGTTCAAATTATCTGAAAAACTTTATGTATAGTAGTGCGCAAAAATTATTTGCTAACCCTTCAGGCCCGTATGCGTAAAAACAAATTTCAGTCCCAGGGACGTTTAATTTTTTTTTATGGAGATGGTTTTTAACGAAATAGTTAAACTTTTGCTCATATAAATATATTATAAAACAGGGTACTGTTTTCGTCCATCCTTGTGTGGGATTTTTGGTGCGCGTGCGGTGCACGTCATACGTCACTGTGGGGAGTTTTGGTTTTGATGCGCGTGCGGTGCGCGTCATATGTACCTGAAGGTTTAAGGAATCATGAAGTGGTCAATGAAACGACCTCCATGTCCTACCTGGTAAGACGCCTGTTACGTAGCCCTGACTTTGGGGGTTGGTTCACGTTGGATCTCAAATTATTAAAACGTATTCCAATCTGGTTTTAACTTTAGGTCTCATATTTATACCTTTCTTGTTGGTTGGAAGAGATTTCTACATGGCAATAACCAAGATGTAATGTTTACAACGAAAGTGATTTTCCTAATTAGTATCCACCTAGGTGCTAATTAGAAAAATCAAAATTAAACGCTTTTGTACTTCTATGAGTATATCCCTTATTTATTAACTCAATGAAGGCTTTGTAATTTATTTTTATCAAACACTGTTTATATAAAAAAAAAAAAGTGGAATAAACAATGTTTGATAAAAATAAATTACAATGTCTTTAAACCTCCACAATGTTAATGCCTTAACTATAAACAACATATCAATGAAGGCTGTTTCACCCAGCATTGTCGAATTGTGGGATAGTTTCGTGACAAGTGGTGCGTGGCCATATGGTAACGCATTGGAATTTTGTACGGAAGGTCGCCAGTTCGAGCCTCGCGCTGTGCTAGTCCCCTCGAATTAATGCATATTCTTACTACGGAAGTAAGCTTCGCCCGCAGTTTAACAAGACCATTGTATGGTGGAATAGCTGTCACTGAGTAAATTTTTATTATCAAAAATGGAATTCTATAAATTGAATATTGACACCATCGATGGTGCTCTAAATTTCAAAGAAAGAAGATGAGAAGTTCGTATCCTAAGAAAAATTGGAATGACAAAATCAGCTATGACAAATCTGTCGAAAATATGAATTTACCGATTTTGACTCAGAAGAACTAAAAATCCATCAAGTGGAATTTACATTATTCTCTGAAGCACTGTTAAGGAGCTAGTTCTTAAGGGAAGAGATGATGATGATTTGTTGATAAATAAAACTCGTTAGATCGCAATGCGGAAAGAGAGGAGTTTTATTAGTAACGTAGGTATTTATATCATTTTAGAATGTGCGCGGGAATGCGCTCGCGATATGCCTACGTCTCGTTTCTGCGAATGCAAAAACGATTAATGTTGTATGTAGGTATCATTCAAATACGGAACTGGCGGGACAGGTGTGGTGCGTTCTCGCTCTAGTATGGAATGCGGTCCGCTCCCGGCTACGGGTTGAATGGCCGGCGCGTGGACTTTGTAATTGTTTATTTTGCATTGCTAAGGAATGCAAAGGTCACTTCATCGGTCATTGACCGTGTGTATGGACGCCCACAGTGTTCCGAGTGTGCGACCGCCACAATTGCATGGAATGGAAACATGGACGATGAGAAAGAAATATTCATTATAGATGTCTTCGAGATGTGTTGCAGTCGGATGCGGTATATGTTGTCTCTTTTATCAAAGAATTAGCAAAATGTTTTCAACACTATGCAGAATTTTTGCCCTTGATTCAATAAAAATATTTAAATTCATTACGTTGATTTGAATACGTGATCATTTTAATTAGATTTAATATTTCTGATTTAATTATACATTGAATATTCATTTAAACATTTCGATAAAGAAGTATCAATCAAATTATGATTTTCCAACCTTAAATTGTCTCATTTAGTCCACTAATAAATCCTTCCTCATCCACAGTCTTCTGCGTCCAAATCTATTACCTCGTGCTACTATCTACTATTTATATATGTTTGCAATCGTTCGTTGGATTACATTTAATATATTTTCAAAATGTTATGCACATTTATTAAAATGAAACTATGAACAAAATTCTAACCTACAGAAAAGAAAAAAAACTATCAAGTTTTTATGATACAAAACGTGATCATTGATTGATGATAAATCGTGTTGCATACAAAAACGACAGTAAATCACTTTCAATGTTATTAATTGTTTTACTTGGAGTCAATGACACTTCATCACGTATACGTTTGTCTCTAAATTTTAAAATGGGAAGAAGGTATTTGTTCATTCGTTCGTCAGTTAATCTGACCATTCGTCCATCCATTTATCAGCCGATCTGTTTGTATATTCATCTGTTCGTATATCTATCAACCATCTGACTGTACAACTGATTGACTGTCTGAATGTCCGATCTTCCGCCTGTTCATCCGTTTTTTTGTCCTTCCCCCACCTGTCCATTTATTTTTCCGCTTATCAAATCCTCTTTCTCTGTGTAGGTATAAGCTTATATATAAATGTATAGATGTAAAAAGTTTATCTGTTTATTTGCCTATCTACTAGCCTGACCAACGGGATGTCTGTCAATTTATTTATCTGGCCATTTGACTGTCTGGCTGTCTGCCCTACTGTCCCATATGTCCATCTGTTTTCTGTCCATATGCCCATTATAATATATCATACTGACGATCAAAGATACTGTCCAATTCGAGAATAATGTGATTGTGTCTATCTCTTTCAATTATATACTTATACTCTTCATAATTTGGTAGACCGCTCCGTGGTCAAATTCGAAGTGAATAATCATATTTGATCGTATATACATACATACCATCACGTCATTTATCTGTCGGTGTAGCTAGACAGGACAGAGCGTAAAATTTTCCTATCTCGATACGTATACTTTGTCTCATCTACATCCATACACATTCTCATACAACTTCTACGATTTATCTACTTTCAGAACACAATTAACTTGATCCAACCAAACTATATTTGGTCTCATACAACTTCTACGATTTATCTACTTTCAGAACACAATTAACTTGATCCAACCAAACTATATTTGGTCTCAAACGCATTCCACTCATATTTGCGCTATATATCTGTTTTGTAAGTCTTTCTTCATTCATTAGTTCCACATGCCCAAACCATTTCAGCGTGCTTTTTTACATCAATATTTTAATAATTGATACCCATGTTAAGTGTATTGTATTACACTTTCGTTGTATACAGTATAATCTGACGGGCTTATTGCCATGTGGTAATATATTCCAACCGACCAGAAATATGTTAAAGTCCTCATCACGTAATTTCGTATTTGGTTATCTCGTATATTGTAAACTATCAGTCTTTATCCACGTCCACGTGTCACTCCCATTAATCAAAGTTGGCACTACAATAGTGTTGTTTTTTTCGTCTATCTGTTAGTGACCCATCAGTCTGTCCAACTATCTGTTAGTGACCCATCAGTCTGTCCAACTGTCCTTCTGTTTGAGTGTCTGAATGTCCGTTCGTCCAACTGTCTGATTGTCCATCAATTTATTTGTTTGTCTATTAAAACCTTTATTTATTTATTTAACACTTTTATTGCAAATACAATCTGGCGGGCTTATTGCCAGGATGCAATCTCTTCCAGAGACCAACCAGACAAAAGTAACTGAAGCAAGTTACGTGGTCACATAAATCATTCAAATGACTATCCATCCCCACGAAATCCATAAACAAATACGTTAGCACATGCCCACGAAACCCACAAAGACGGACAATCACCCGAACAATATTTTTCATATAAAGTGAGATATCATCAATAAAAAGAAAAGGAAGGGATGGTGGAGAGGAAAGGAAAAGAAAAACCAGGAATGAAACACGTTATTTTACTGACTAGAAATTAAGAGGTTTTTCAGTCGCTTCTTAAAGCATGCCAAGGACAGAGCGAGTCTTATATTGGTTTGTAACTAATTCCAGAGTCTCACTGCATGGACAGTTAAGGACGACGTAAAGAAAGAGGAGCGGTGAATTGGCAAGGCCAATAAACAATCTCTGTTTGAGCGTAGCGCTAATCCATGATTGGAAAGACGCTGAAAATTTTCGGCGAGATAAGAGGGGGCGGCGGGACAGTGAAGGATATTATACAATAGCGACAGTATGTGAATTTGGCGTCTATTTCTAACATTCAACCAGTTCAATGCCTTCTGGTATGAAGTTATATGATCGTACTTACGTAGGTTTCGACAAAGTTGATCAGCTTTCGACAAAGTTGATCACGATATATTACTTAAGAAAATGCACAAACTTGGCTTCAGCGATAATCTAATTGAATTATTTGCATCTTACCTAAAAGAAAGATCTCAATACGTAACAATCCGTAACAAGTCTTCTGTGGAATTTATCGCAAGATCTGGTATACCACAAGGATCCAATTTAGGTCCCCTACTATTCCTCATATTAAAAGACGACATTCAGAATTCCATAAGTCACTCGACATGTTTATTGTTCGCTGACGACTTGAAAATATTCAAAAAGATCAATTCACCTCACGACTGTGCACAGTTACAACAGGACCTAGACTCCCTAGTCTCCTGGAGTGAGCAAAATCATCTTCTGTTCAACATTAACAAATGTGTCTGTGTATCTTATAGTCGATCGTTTTCACCAATCCACCATCAGTATACTATACAGGGAGTGGCACTAAACAGAGTTTCTGAATTCAAGGATTTGGGCGTAACCTTCGATGTTGGACTCACGTTCGTTAACCATGTCTCACGTTTGATATCGGACTGTTACAAACTACTCGGTTTTGTAATGAGAATATCAAGAGAATTTAACAGCACCGATATCCTCCGAAACTTATATAATTATCTAATTAGAACCAAATTAGAATATGCATCTACGGTTTGGGCTCCTCACCAGCTCAAATATAAAAACAATATAGAACAAATACAAAAAAAAATCCTCAGATATCTATGGTACAAAACAAATGGCGATTACCCAAAATATGCTCACCATGCCGAACTTCTCACGGTGTGTAACTATAGAAGCCTTCAAACAAGAAGGCAAGAATCCATTGCGATATTCCTAATATAGGTTTTCCAAGGTTCCTTTAACTGTCCCGCGATTCTAGAAGCACTAAGTTTATATGTACCCAATAAATATATCCGTGCAAGGAATCACCCTCTGTTCTACATACCAACTTACAGGACGAATATCATGGCTAAACACTCAGTCACGCGTGGTATAGAGATATTGAACCAACTGAATGACACGGTTGATATATTCTCGGTACCGTCTAGCAGTATGAGAAGAATCCTGGCTGATATTATTCCTAACGAATAAGCTAACGCTAGAAGCAAACCCTCTTTGTGTAACAGGAGAAATCCGAGCAAAGTGGATAAAAAAAAAAAAAAAAAAAAAAAAGGTTGGAAATGAATCTTAGACACACATTTTGAAGACGCTGTAATTTGTCCAGCTGTTCCTCTGTAACATCATCATCAATTTTAATTATTTGTTTAGGCTTCTCGTCTGGCTATTCAAGAATTATGCCAGTCTGAAGATATCCATTAAGTGAAAACAATATTTGTGTTTAACGGGGATCTCGTACTAGGCTGAAAGTTGATTAAATAGTATTAAAAAACATTTTTATATTATTTTTTGTGAATTGGACTTTATCTTTGTAACTATTTTGAAAACATTTGAACGTAAACATAATTTAAAGATTTGTATTAAAATTGACTTGTAAATAATCTGTTATTGGTACGTGAAAAACGGACACAGCCACTAGTTCTTCAAAAATAAAGAAAGATTCATCTTTGTTTAAAGTATGTGTCTGTCTAGCATTTGGCAACGTGTGTTTTGTGGTTGGTTTAAGTTAAGACATTTCCCCATCTAAATGAGTGTTTTATAGCGTTTAGTAGTTAACTAACATATTCGTAGCAATATAATGTTAAGCTGATATGCAGAAAAAACCTTAAAAACTGTCATTAAATTACTGTAGAGAGGTGTGCACTGTGAAAAAAATGTTAAGTATCAAATGTTGAAGATGTGACAATCGAGTATTTACAGAATTTTTCAAAATTAATGAAAACATTGTCTATAGAAGACATATTCAAATCATTATTTTTATGCCCGATACAGACTAAGCTCTGTAATAAAATATAAATTTTTGATAAAAAAATATAATATTCAATAGTCAATTAGATAAATTGATGAGTAGTTTCCAACGTCCACTGTTTAAGAAGAAAATTTACTTTAACGTTTGACAATGCGATATGAAATAATTCCATCATAATTACCTTTTTTTGAGACAAGGAATGAAGAAAAACTAAAATGAACAATGATGTTTTTTGAAGTGCAATGATACATTTTTATAGTTCGTTTTTCAAGACAAAGTGTATTTATTTTACTTGATATTCTTTATCAGCGCAATGAATCGTTTTTCTTTGTAGAATAGTGTGTTAAAATCACTAAAATTTGCACACAATTTGTCAGTGGGATACAATAAACAAACAGCGATATACATTGTGTAACAGCAATATACCAGATTTATGTGACAGGCAGCCCGTTGTTGGAGAACAAAGCGGTGTTAGATGTAGATAGAAACGTGATAGAATCCACCTGATACAGCTATTTTATGGAATATTATGGTCAGACTAAAGTCATTATTTATGGTTTTCTCAGTTTTACCTTGCATGATCGTATTTTTGTAAGGTTTTCGAAAGTTGTTGCATGTACAGCCTTTTCTTACAATTGTTTCTCTGTTCACAGATTAATTAAGGCGATAAAGGACCTACAGGTTTACATAACTTTGTATTTCATATATTAACAAAGAATATCAAAAGACCACCATTGAAAATAAATAAATTTTCAAATGTTTGATTTTTATCAAAGTTTAAATTCATGGAAATACAAAAAAAAAACAATTATACTTTTGAAATAACAAATTTATTTTTTTCTGACGATATATGTTAAAGTAACTTTAAACCAAAACCAGGCTAGAATCCGTTTTTATAAAAATACGGTTTCAACAAAAATTGATGCGCTTCTTCCGAAGGACTTGATGTCTTACCAATCAAGCCTCGTTCTCGGTTATAAAACAAAATACAAAACTTTTATTTTTAGCTTTCAAAGATCATGCTTAAAATTGAGTTAAAAAATTATTTCATGTTCTACATTTAACTAATATTTAAAGGGATAAAAAAATGAATTATTTTTGAAAGGTTTTATCCTCTATTGTATTAGAAATGAATGATTCTGACACAAAAAAAAAACAGTTTTTTTATTGAGGTTTCTTGTTTGACCTCCCGTTTTATTTTCATGAATTTCTATGTCTTTCAGTATATTGTTTTTCCTGAGAAATTTTCATTTACATTTAAGGTTATCTTATTTCTAAAGTCAGTGGGGTTTTGGTTACTGATTTTCCCTAGTGTTGAAGAAAACAATTTCCGATATATGTATTATTTTACTGGTTATGTCACCTATATTAGTTAGTTGGTTTTATGGGAATGTCCGTAGTGTTTGAGATGTAAATATAATTTATAATTTCAGGAAAAGTCTTCCCCGCGTTAGATTTATTAAATAGCGGTTTAAACATGAAATTGTATATAGCACTAACAACTTGAAATAAAAGCAGTACGGATTTTTCGGCAAAACATTTGACTTCTGCCCGGGAGTTTTGTGTTTGATTTCCAATGGTGTCCAAACAAAAACTATTTATTGGAGTTTAATTGGATGTAAGTTCCAAAAATAGCCCCAGTCTGATAAATTGATTTGTTTGGCTACAACATTCGCACGCTTAACGACTGCAAATTTTGTTACCTTTTCACGCGCGATTTTATTTTCAACACGTGCGATGACAAAGTATGAGTTTTGGGCCTACTTCGGTGGCTCAAAACTCAAAAATTCGATTTAAAATGTCAAAGACAATAATGTTTATCCTGAATAGCCTCCATTGCAAATTCAGACATATTGAGAGAACAGCATACGAATGAATGAATGAACGAATATTTTGTAAAGATTTAAATAACCATATAACAAGGGGACATGAATATGCAAAATTTCTCGAGAAGAGCTAGCAAAATGAAATGTTATTAGCTAACTATCAAAGTGTAATACATACACACCATTACACTCTTCCCCAGTTAGGGTAATCAGAGATGACAGTACACCAGACTTTTCTTTCTTGACACACATATTTCGTCTCTTCCATGTCCATACACCTTATACAGTTCAAAATGTCATTCACTTGATCCAGCCACACTTTCGTTGGTCTTCATATTACAACACTTTTAGTCGCATTTGCACAATATACTATGCGTATCCAGAAAGTAAGTGTACTGAGGCTCTCACGACCGGATGGATTTTATTTTCGACATGTTGGCTGCACTTCCGTGAAGCCTGACCCTTCCCCTCCGCAACGAGACCGGTTCGAGGTCAGTACGTTGAGAAGTGTCGACGCGACAACACGTTTCGTGAAAAATGTCAATCCAATCTCCCGCCAAGTGCGAAATCCGCGGCGTCATCCGTTATCTTGTTTGGAAGGGAAAACCTCCGGTTGAGGTTTATAATGAGGTGAAAACTGCATATGGTGATAAAGCTATGAATCGTACGAGTGTGTACAAGTGGTGTCGCGAGTTTAAAAACGGTCACGTCACACCTCTTTACCCTCCGTCAAAAAGTTCAAAACCACAATTTCAGCCAAGAAAATCATGGCATCCGTGTTTTGGGACTGTCAAGGCATAATTTTAATTGAATATATGCCTCAAGGGGAGTCCATCAACTCTGCAAGATACTGTGAGACCCTAAAAAAAATGCGGAGGGCGATTCAGAACAAGAGGAGAGGCATGCTGACAAAGGGAGTCTGCCTGCTGCACGACAATGCCAGACCACACACGGCCAACGCCACGAAGGAACTGCTCGCCTCGTTTAAGTGGGATGCCCTGAACCATTCCGCGCATTACCCTGACCTAGCCACTTCAGATTACTATCTGTTTACCTCCCTGAAGCTGCACATGGGTGGAAAAAGGTTTTCAACCGACGAGGAGGTAAAGAAGGAGGTGGAGAAGTGGACGGAGGGGTTGGCGGGAAACTACTTCGAGGAAGGCATCAAAAAGTTGATACCCCGCTTCACCACCTGCATTGAGAGGAATGGCGACTATGTCGAAAAATAGCTTACATATGTACTACGGTAACCACGTATTTTTTTTGTTTAAATAATAAAAATTTTAACCTACAAAAATTCAGTACACTTACTTTCTGGATATGCCTCGTATTTGTTTTGTAAGTCTTTCTACATTCATTCATTACACGTGTCCAAACCATCTCAGTATGCTTCATTTAACTCAATACATCATGATATCTTATGTTAGCATTTATATCTAATCTCTAAATTATGTATAAAATATGTTAGTAAAACACTGGTTTTTTAATGTATTCCTACTTAGAACAAACATTAAATTTAAAAAAAACAATTTATTTGGTATGATTATATCTTTTTAATTACTATAACTAGGAAACCCCCATTGAATACAAAAAAGTCGTGATCTAGTACTACACATTATACTTATTATATTTACCCAAGAGATATTGATCATAACAAGCTATCCATCATGAATTAATTCATTGGTATAAGTACAAGTATTAAGCTTAATGGGCTGTTTCACAAAAAGAGTGCTATTGACCTATTTAGAGTGATTAATTTTTAATGAACAGTTCAAATTTATTAAATGACTGGCGCACATTAAAAATAGGTGGGAAATATCGTAGACTTAAAAATCATCATCATTACCATAAAAGTTCTATCAGGAACACAATGATGCCATAAAAAAGTGTTCATTCAGTCCGGCCCACATCACGGCAATCCACGTCTTCCCATACCATACCGAGACATGGGAATGTCATATCATACCACCTATGTTTAGTATAGTTGGCGTTCGATTCATCAAGTCCCTTGCAGGCTATAAAACAGTGCAGTTATTGACCAGTTACCAGGCGATATTCTCAATACTTGATCTAAACACCTTCATCAGTGGTTAAAAGCTGTTACTGCGTCCAAAGCATAATTATGCTTAGGTCAGGTTAAGAAAAAAATGTAATGTATAGCACACGTTTAAATGCTGTAGAATAGGTAGATGACTGCCGCTTAATCCTCGGAGATTTCGGCGTGACTTCAATGAGCCACAGTGAAGAGAAGAGATTCCTCGTTGGCCGGTAAAACTTTTGTTTGCTCATTTTGGGTCCCTTATGTTTAGCCTGTCGCACATCACAAGCACCTCGATCAAACCGCTTATGCCATCAACCTTTTATTGGCTTAGATATTGATCATTTTCCATTTAAAATATCCATATTTTGTTAGATGTGTGTCAATCATAAACTTCATACGTATTTTGAACTCCAAAACATGTGAAGAAAAATGTACAGAATATATTATTATAGACAGGTAGCAAGAATGCTGTAAATATTCATCTTGAGTTTAACTGTCATTTTATTTTATTTTATTTTATTTCTACAGTCAAATGGTCTTTTTGATACAACGAATAAAAAAACAACACATATAATTAAATAATGGCATTTAAGCAGTATTACACATTGTAATATAAAAAAAATCAGTGTAAATCGAACAACACAACTAGCAAACCTACACAATTCAACCAATTCATCCCAGAAAGAACAACTTTTTCACTTTACTCTTGTAAGTAGACTATAAAAATCCATGCAATGCTCATATAGATTACTCAATCTGTGTAGTCTTGTTATTCAAGTGCTGTACGGTTAATTAGTTGAAACCACTTGACTATTTATTTTATTTATTTATTATTACACATGACAAGAAATATACACAATTTGAGAAAAAACAACAGGTAATTTGATTTGGACATATAATTTTAATGGATCTGGGTTTGTTGCCTTTCATTTGTCGTATCCCCAGTAAACTAGGCTTTTGCCTGTATCTCACTGAGGATATTTAACGTTTAACTATGGAATTAAACGTTTCGCTGAGTGGCTCTACAAGGAATGTGTACCATGACAAGCTATATTAGTTCCGGAATATTGATATACGAGTATGTTTAAGAAGAAACATTAATAACTATGGTACTATGGAACGCACCGATTGACATATATTTATACAATGTCCGCCATCCGTCAAAATTAAAACGCCAGAATGGGGTCAAAACATGGAAACCACCAAACAATTCAATTTAATTCAAATAAGTCACATAAATTATCTCAATTCTAAATTAACAAATTTAAATGCAATAAACCTGATATAAAATAATTATCTCATTGCTCGAGTAAAAAATGTATTACCTAATATATTTAGCATTATTAAACATGACCATGATATTGTATTTTCTTAATTCGTTACAGTCAAAAATGATTTGTATCTTAATTAAGACCTAACTTATTTCAATAAATATTTAAAACATGGAAAATATAATGTTTATATGCAAATAAACCTTTTCTAATATCATCTAATAAACCTTGAAATTTTTCATTGTACACATTTTTTCCGCCATAATTTTTAAGAAATCACATTCCGATATATTACCATACAAGCAATGTTCAATGGGCCATACATTTTTAATTTACTAATGGTTTAGGTCAATTATTTGTCTTCGATAGTTGTGTTGCGATGATTTTATCAAAATAAATTGAAAATATAATTAGATGAGTATAGTTGAAAGGGTTATATTCCGTGTAAGATATCAACTAAAACAATTTTCATGAGGGGCAAACGAGAAGAAAATGTAAATTTTATATAGCGCCGTTTAGAGAGCAAACTCTCAACAAGGTGCTATAATTTGGTACTTGAACCCACTATTATTGAACAAATCACGTCTAGCAACTAAAGTAGTCCCCGAGCGAATCATTTACCATATACACTTTCTTTGTACACAGTACAACCCTGTGATATTATTGCCATATTACATTTTCCTCCAATCAACCAGAATGGTGTTTATGAGGTCTAAAGTGAAAACTAGACTGAAAATCATTATTTTTTAGTCTAAGTTCCATCGGGAATCGAACCCGCAACCTCCGTAATATAGGTGCCATACCAACTAGGCTACGGAGATCGTCAGAAAGACCCTCAAAGATAACACCATATTATCAATATTTTTTTATTTCGATATGATAATTCGTTCTTGATCTAGCAAATTGCCTGTTTAAAAACCCGGTACTTCGGGTTCGATTCCCGTTTGTATCTAAATATTTTTCAAATAGGATTCCAGTATGGCTTTCACTTTAAGCCTCCTTAACATCTTTCTGGTTGGTTAAAATTATCTATATCCAGGTAATCATTGACCGGTGTTTTTTTTAGCTTTTTGACACCCGTACGAGTATAGGTTGACGCCCGACGCTATACACGTATATTTCGACACCCCTATGAGTATACGTTGACGCCCGACGCTATACACGTGTATTTTTATGAAGACAGTTTGCTTTGTGTGTGACAAAAAACGAAAAAGGAGGAAAAATTATTATATTGGGATAGTATGGTTTAAGCGGTCCTCATCGAAGTGTCAAAAATGCTTACTTTTGTCTACTTGAAATTTCATTTCGAAGGCTTGTAATCAAATAAAATAATATATGTAACAAAAAAGCAAAGACAATATCTTGTAGAGCAGAAAATTTTCTTTCGAATGATGTATAACCTTTACCGTTTTGTTTTACTTTTAGTGCTCATTTTTAAATTTGGAAAAAACGGACACGACTTATGTTAACACCCAATATAAATTGTTATTTTATTTTATTATTACCCGAGAAAATTCTTACTAAATAGCAGAATCCTTTAACTTGCATTGTATAGAGTGGCACAGAGGAAACGCGTGTTCTTCATTTAAGCATAACATTGTTTATTTTCAAGACAATTTTTTGATTAATGCAGGTAAATGAAGCAATAATATTGCACCTTTAAATTAATTGTGAAAAATAATGTCAGGCAAGTGTTGCCCCCATTCGCGGTCACATATCTGCAGTCTCTCTTGAAAGTTATGCATCACTCTCACAAACATTTATTCTGGTGTTCCTTCGATTTCTCGACGAATAGAAACTTTCAGCTCCTGTATCGTGCGGGGTTTGTTTGCGTAGACTCTAGATTTAAGGCAACCCTACAAAAAAAAGTCGCATGCAGACAAGTCTGGAGAGCGTGGAGGCCAAGAAACATAGCCGAAACGGGTGATGCGTTTCCTCTGCGCCACCTTGTACTATACTTTTACTTCTCACTCGTATACCACATTTAATTTTTCTATTACTATGATTTTGGCATTCGCAGCTAACGAAATATTGTTTTATGTACGAGTACATGTTTAATTTTAACATTATGTATTATTTATTATTATTAAGAACACGAAAAACCTTTAACGCATTTATTCTACATACGTTAAGTAATAAAAGCGACATTTTCAATGTTATACTTTTCATTTTTAGAAATTCGCATATGTTATAACTTGTAACTAGCCCCATTCAATATCCATTTTATCTCTCAATTTGTTTTGCGGCCACAACGATAATATTTTATGTCCATATTATATTACACATAACATTTCGGAGCCTTGAATGGCTCCCTGTATCCTGGTTCCGGACCAGTGTTCGCACTTGGTCTCAAGGCAATATTAGTTTTATGGTGCCAAAACGTAATAAGTTTCTTAACCCGTAAGTTACCTGAATTTCAATTTCTTAATATTTTATCTCTGATCTTAATTCGATCACACGAAGGTGGTACATTTTTATATGTATGTACAGTTTTCAATGTTTTTTCGTTTTTACTTGAATATTCCGATGAGTTCCGATGACACGACGCCTGTCTTCCAGCTCGGAGGTTGAATATCTCTGTTGCTACCAATTTTTTTAATTTGGTTTCTAGTCTGTTTTTTTTTACTTAAAGTTTCGTTGACATATTTCTGGTTAGTTGGAAAAGATTACCTCATGGAAATAAACACGCCAGACTGTACTATATGCCATGAAAGTGTAATACAGCAAAGAAGTACAAAAATATATATCGTAATTGCAAATGCATATTTTTTTTAAAGTCAGTTGTTATAAAAAATGGTCACTTATGTATGATACATTGGTTTCATATTGAACTTTATTCTATTTAAATTTGCTAACCTGAAAAATGTCAGAGTTAGAACAAGTAAACTTTTTATTTTAAATAATTATCTGAAAAATGCTTTATGATTAGGTTTATTTGCTCATATACGTCACATAAAATAAAATAAATACTTATAAATGAAAAATAATTTGAACATTAGTTATGATAATATAACATTAGTTATATTATATCACAACTAATGTTCAAATTATTTTACATTTAGTCACAAATAAAATTACGAATATTTGTGTAGCATACCTCAAATATTTTTTTTTATACAATACTTTAAAACGACATTTCACATAAAGATTTCTTGCTACTTTCTTCTTCTTGAATAAAAACCAGGAACTCGTTTTGCATCGGGAACGATATTGTTGACAGCGAAAGTGTAATAAAATTTGAATACAATTCAGTACAAAAATTACACTCGAATAATTTTTCCACTCAGATATAATCTGGACAGTCTCTTCGCGATTTCCTCAATTTGCAATCTTGTCTTTGTAACCGATGCCAAAACTCAGACATGACATCGAAGTCTTGTTGTGATAAGTGATTTATATGTTTTCTTTCTTTAAGCCAATATTTTTTAATATATATCCAAGATCTGCTACTCAGATTGCATTGATTGGGTAATGACTTTGCTGCAATCTCGGGCATATTTGGTGACAGTCTTAATGCCTTTTAAAAGTTCCCATAGAGAGAGTTTTTGTATGGCTGAACCATAAATCCGACGCCACGGCTGGGCTCTCGTTAATTTTCTCTTTCTTTCTTTTCGTTGACTTTGTTTCTCTCAAATTTTTCGAGATATCTATAAATATATTGAAATTTTTATGTATTTTATTTTTGTATGAGAGTGAATTGATTGTGCGTCTGTATATTTTTATTATTTTCTTATATTATTTTTTTTCTTTCTTTTTGTATCTTAGGGTCTTTGATTACTTGAGCCTTGGCCTGTCTCAAGTTTGTATTTTTATGTGTGGTGGATGGTATCCATGTGCGTACTGCTTTTATATATTTATTTGTACATGATTCATGTAAATGTTTATAATTTCTGTGAAGTTGTATTTATATTGACGCGCACTCAAAAATCTAATTTGAGTATAACTCTTGTAACCTTTTTGAATGGTCGATAAAAGACCGCACTGTACGGCACAGACACAAAGAACTGTAACATAGGTGGATGGCTGCTGCGCAATGCTCCGATAATTCAGCTCACATTCAAGGCATAGATCGGTGAAAATGTAGCGGGGTGAAGAGATTCCTCTTAGGCAGGTACTAGATGGTCGCAAATAAAACACATTAGGCACGGTGAACTGAGAAGTGATTTATGTGCGGGCATCGCAAGCGCCTGTTATTGCCTTTTCCTGCCGTCACAATCCGTAAAATGTCACATTTTTTGGAAATTGTGCGCCTGCAGAGGCCGGTTGGCTTACGATATAGTCTCACGGTGGCCACGCATAAAGTACATTTCTGTTGCGGTCGCGACACCCAAAAAATATTTTACATACAAAATACCAAATAACATAAAATTGTAACCAATAATTTACATATTAAATTACTAATATTATACACATATAAACAACAAGAAAACAATGTTATATGATGACGCATACGTCCGATACACGCACATTATAATAAAATATACTATGGAAAAAAAATGCAATAAAGCAATCAGCCATTTAGACGTATCATATTTTACAATGTGCAAAGATAATGAAAATAAAATTTTACTAATAAATATACAAACTAAATATTTTGCATATTCGATGCAATATGAAAAAAAACTTTGATGAAGCTTCATAATCCAGTGGTGTTGAAAGGGTTTCCGTCCAACTGATTGGCTGCTGTCATCGATTACAAATCAAACCGTATAATTAACAGGGCTGAATTTCATTCGGTCTAACATTGCTAAGTATTGTTAGTGGATACCGACATGTGAAACGTGATTAAAAATTGAAACAGATTGACGAAAGTGCTACACAGTGTGACGCAACGACCTGAAAACTTTTATATCGCAAATTAATAAAATGTTACCTCAACAAATGCGAGATAGGAAAACAACTTATTCTTGACATATATCTTGGTTTTATCTCAAACAAAAAAATATTTCTCTAAATTTTCGTATACCGTTAATCACTTGACCAATCAAAAAATAAATTAAAATTAATTAAAAAGGGTTGACATTTGGTAACAATTCTCACAAATGTTAGACGTATGCAACTGGTGTTACCTCTTCATGTGCTGTAGTATTGAAAACACGTGTAGTAAGAAACCACGACTTTTGTGCCTACTTTATTGATTCATATACTGAAGGCCCGATTAATGGGATCCAAGATAGTGTTTTAGGAGCTAGATAAATAAAACACGTTTTGGATCGCAATGCGGAAGAGAGTCCAATTTTATTAGTAACGTAGGTATTTATATATTTTTAGAATGTGCGCGGGAATGCGCTCGCGATATGCCTACGTCTCGTTTCTGCGAATGCAAAACGATTAATTGTTGTATGTAGGTATCATTCAAATACGGAACTGGCGAGACAAGCGTGGTGCGTTCTCTCTATAGTATGGAATGCGGTCCGCTCGGCTATGGGTTGAATGGCCGGTGGGTGAACTTCGGACTTGCCTATTTAGATTGTCGAGGAATGCGAAGGTCATCTCATCGGTCATTGACCGTACGCATGAACGCACACAATATCCGAGTGTGCGACCGCCACAGTGTTCTACCCCGGCTACGCACTTCGATTTGGATATGTTCAAGGTCACCATAGATAAACTGAAAAAAAAATGATAGCCAAACGTATAATTCAGATGATCTACAGTAGCAAAATGGCTGACGATCTCTATAGTTAAGTTGTTAAAAAGTTTATCACATTTAAAAATAGAGTTTCGGGTTCATTCCTGATCGGATCCAAAAATAAAAAAGGAAAAATATTGTTCTCAATTTGGTTTACAGAATTCGTTATTTATGTCTGGATTATTCCATTTGAAGATATATATTCAGAACTAACCACGAATAACGTGCCCATTCAATGATCTAAACCTGAGGTCTGCAAACTACGGCTCGCCGCCTCTTCTTACTATTATTATTAGGTTACATTTGAGTATAACTCTTGTAGGCTTTGTTCAAATCATTTGGGATTTTTTTTCTTGTTATTTTAAGTAGGCATGTTTAGATAAATATCTAAGAAATTGCCTTTGACCAACACAGAGCCTCAAATGTTTACTATTTGCCCATTTATAAAAAAAATGTTTGCCGACCGCTGATCTCAACGCAAACACTAGATCAGAATCAAATCGAACACAGAGTTGTTTCCTAGCACGCTATTTAACACTTGCCACCCTGTATGGATAGCGAGTGACCAGGACTTATATTTTATTTTATTTCTCCAAATATACTGATTACAGGGTCTTCATACTTTATGTTTTTCTCATTAAAACCTCAATTATTTGAATGATGTCATTACGAAATAAAACCATTGATCAAAATCTACAGAAACCATTATTTTGTATAAATCGAGAACCAGCGTGTGCGTGTGTGTATTTGATAACGTTGATGTGTGTGTGCAGCACCCTGCTAATTGCAAAAAATGACTTAGCAGATTTAGCGTCATTTTAATTTAAAACATACATTTTTCACTGGACGCTTAGCGTCCAGCGCCGTAGCTGTCTGAAATTTTTAGCACAGTAAGGCAAGTGTTAATACTTTTACATCTGATTTTTCCTGTAAAAAAACGCCTGGTTTTCACTGAAAGCCTCTTTAGCACCTTTCTAGTTTGTTGGCTGAGATTATCAAATGGCAATAACTTGAAAAGGGTTATCTATAAAACGAAAGTATAATCCTATGCTGCAAAAATGTATTATAAAAATCACTTTTCAGATGAAATTTAACTCAAAAAATTTACTAAAAAAAACTTTCATTACTAGAGTTATACCCTTATAATGAATTTGTCTATAATTTTAAAAGAACTATCTACTATTATTAAATACAATAATAAAAACCGTTTATTTACATTTCGTGAAAACAGAAATGTATTTTAAACTAGCACACGATTGGTTGCCAAGTGAAAAAAAAACTAATTATTTGTCATGACTTTGAAATAGCCAATGCCAATAATCATGATCAAGTAAAATAATTAATAAAAACCTATTAAATGTTTAGAAATTAATGTAAATTAATAAATAAATCACTGCAATTGGTTCAAATATTATTCGATTTTCAATAAACGCCATATTTCAAGTCATGACGTCTATCAAATTAAATTAATGAAATTTTGAATGGAACTAAGAGGTCATTATTTATAATGAAAACGAAATTGATTCATTATTGAGTATTGTTAAAACATTATTTAATTTTTTATATTTAATACTTTGTTATTCAATGAAAACACTTCATTAACTGGTATACTTTAAACTAATATTTGATTGGAATATTTCACAAGTTTGCTATGTTAACTTTTGTATTATGGTGGTTTATCTTTGCATTGGTAAGATTTGATTTTTTCCTGAAAAATATCATTTCTTGGTTATAGAAAGAAGTGTGTGGAAATATATGGGTTTACTCATATATTCCCACGCACAAGCAGGATTATAAATTTTGTTATCTGGACAGTATGTTTACGTGTGATGGGCAAGCTGAAAGGCACTTTAGGAGCTAGTCTTTAAGGGAAGAGATGATGATGATTTGTCGATTAATAAAACTCGTTAGATCGCAATGCGGAAAGAGAGGAATTTTATTAGTAACGTAGGTATTTATATCATTTTAGAATGTACGCGGGAATGCGCTCGCGATATGCCTACGTCTCGTTTCTGCGAATGCAAAAACGATTAATGTTGTATGTAGGTATCATTCAAATACGGAACTGGCGAGACACGTGTGGTGCGTTCTCGCTCTAGTATGGAATGCGGTCCGCTCCCGGCTACGGGTTGAATGGCCGGCGCGTGGACTTTGTAATTGTTTGTTTTGCATTGCTAAGAAATGCAAAGGTCACTTCATCGGTCATTGACCGTGTGTATGGACGCCCACAGTGTTCCGAGTGTGCGACCGCCACAGCACATTGAAAGTAGGGTAGCGACAGGGAACAAGGTAAATGGAGCAAATAATGTTATGTACAACAACCACGAACTATCGACAGTAGCAAAAATATTAATACATATATGTAAGTATGTTGGTTGGTGCTTACCTTGACTTGATAAAGGAAGGGTAAATGTAAGGAGGGAAGAAACATTAACAATACAAATAAGAAGAGGAAGACTAAGGAAAATGTGGGTGGATCAATTAAATGATATTATAATTTGTTTTATCAAACACTGTTTATTCCAATTTTTTTAACGGTATAACCCTACCTGTTTTAAGGCTTTCACCTCATTTTCAGGGGAGCACAAACAAGACTCCCCTGAAGATGAGGTGAAAGCCTTGAAACCGGTAGGGTTATACTGTTACAAAAAGTGGAATAAACAGTGTTTGATAAAACATATTACAATGTCTTTAAACTTTCACAAGGTTAATGCCTTAACTATAAACAATATATGAATTATATTATATTTTGAAAGAAGGAAACGTAGACAGTCAGAAAAATTGTAATTACATTAAAAAATATATGAATGTGGTACAGACGAAGGATATGTGTTAAGATAGGATAGTCTGACGCTCTATTATCCTGACAGAGAAATGTTATGATGGTGTATATGTGTCTATGTATGAGATTTACAAATTAGTTTTAAAACATGATTGAGAATAAATTATAAGAAATTATTAATCAATGTCTTTCATTCATAGCTATGGTACTCTTTAACATATCTGAATGAATGAAAAGCACATGTCAAAAAGCATGATCTGGAAGCAGTAATGTTTTTGACCTCAGTAATCATGCCTTCGGGCTTAGAACCTCTGGAGTAGGCATGTAACTCGCAATTAACCATCGCATGTGCTGGAAATACTTTTGAACGTGGAGAAGCAACACATATTTCATCTCCTAACCTAACCTAAACTATCTTCTCACCAAACTCCAACAATGTATAACTATGTATACTAGCAACAATATATACTAGCAACACATCTTTCATCTCCTAACCTAACCTAACTTCTCTTCTCACCAAACTCCAACAATGTATAACTATGTATACTAGCAACACATCTTTCATCTCCTAACCTAACCTAACCTATCTTCTCACCAAACTCCAACAATGTATAACTATGTATACTAGCAACAATATATACTAGCAACACATCTTTCAATTCCTAACCTAACCTAACCTACCTTCTCACCCAACTCCAACAATGTATAACTATGTATATTTCCTTCTTTCAAAGTATCATTCCCTCCATACAAACATATTTGACTTGGCCTTACATTTGTACAGTGTATTCATGACGTTAGTATTTTTAAATAAAATCATTCAACAAACTAAAACCATTTCAGAGTAAAATACTGCCAAAATAATCTTAGCAGAATTCGATAGAATTCGTATCTAGAATACAAGTTTTAGTACCCCATTGAACTTGTTTCCAATTGATTTTGTTCAATATATCTTGCAACTATTTTAGTACTTAGTTTTTAAATCACCGAACCAACTGAATTCAACAATAATAAATGCTTCATTGTTTGTGAATTTTGATTAAGGTGAAAATATTTAATTACACCATAATAAATGAAATGTATATAGCTCGTATATTACATTCAGAAAAAGCGTGAGATATTTCTCTTAAAAGATGCATGATTTTTTTCACCATACAAGAATACTTTGATGTGTTTAAACATTAAATTCAGCTGTCAAGTTAATTTTGCATACTTGAAGGCACTTTAAAATTTTACTTAGTGAAAGTAAACGAATTTCTCTCCCTGTAATAATAAAATGCTCACACATATCTCCATTGTAGTAAATCAATTAAAAATTAAATGTTTGTGTATTTTATAGTAAGATCGTTCTTTATCGCGTGGTTTATGCTGAACGTCGTGGTATTCTGCTGTCTGGAACATGATACACCACCTGTCACGATCCTTTCCGGTCCAGGACAATGTTGAATGCATCATTGAAAAAGGATTCTGCTAACTCATTAATTCTTAAAGCTTGCCTAAATTCTCAGTTGCCAACTTGGCAACATCGATGATCATCATCCCCCTTGAGAAGACAGACATTTAATGTTTTTTTAATCTATCAGGACGCCTCGATATCACGTGGGTATATTCCAAGCATGTGGACTAACCAATTTTGTTTTTTTTTGCCCTGTTTTGTGACTATCTAGTCATTCTAGACCGTACAAAAAGAGAGGTTGACAGTCGCATCCACCAAGCAAAACTCGCCTTTAATAAGAAATATTTTTTTTTTAATCCAACAACATGGCCTTACGCTCCGCAAACAATTGGTCAAAACATATGTTTGGAGTATTTTGATGTATGATCGTGAGACATGGTGCATAGGCAAAGGATATCGAAAAAGATTGGAGGCTTTTGAGATGTGGACCTATAGACGAATCATAAGGATTTCCTGGAGAGACCACATTACAAATGACGAGGTTCTCAGCAAGATCAAAGAAACCAGGCACCTGTCAATCACCATATCGGAAAGGCGTGCAGAATGGATGGGTCATATGCTGCGACATGAAAATCTCCTGTACAATATACTGGAGGGAATGATTGAGGGATCGATTGGCAGAGCGCGTCCTCGCCGAGAGTATCTGGAGCAAATATGCCACGATATGGACTGCACCTCCTTTAGAGAGCTCAAGAAGATCGCTGAAGACCAAGCGGAGTGGAGGAGAAGATGCAGGGTTTTGATGCTAACCAATCCCCAGGATTGAAACTGACGAAGAGAAGAAGATTGAAATCAATCCACAAATCATATTTTGTGGTACGGCAATGATAATCGAGTCAATAATTTTCAATGGGGTTTTCAATCAGTGTTAGTGATTGGCAACTCCGATTTAGAAGCGTCAAAGGATAGTTTTGCTGCAGTCGAAGTTTTTTGTTCAAGAATTTGCTAGGATTTTAAACACCAGGTTTTAAACCGTTTTATTTACTGCGCTGCGAGTCATTTATCTTCTCCCGTGACGACGAACGTTCAGTCAATCATTGGTACTATGATTTTCATCCTTAATTGTGTCATCACCGGAATACGAGTTCCTTTGGGCTCTTACTTCTTCCTTACTGCAGAACGTCGTGCTCACGATAATTTATGATGATTTTGATCTTCAAGTGAGATCGCGCTGGATGTGGACTTGTTTTGTGACTCATAACAACGTGGGTGGTGGTAAAATCGACCTATCTCCTTGCTTTGATCCATCCATCTTATACAACACCATCCTCTTGCTATTTTGCTCTCAACTGTCTCCGTTTCTCCAGACATTCTTCATTCTTTCTGGCAACATGTCCAAAGTATATGTGTTATACTATAAGATTATTTTGCTGCATTTTGACTAAATTCTTACAGTAATCTCTTATTATTTGGTGAAAGAGACGTTGATGGGCCTTGCAGTTCATGGGATACAGAGTATCTGCCTCCAACAGCTCATCTCGAAAGTAAGATTATAAAACTTCAATAAAAGTACTTAAAGAAGCTAATCAGGTTAATCAATACATTATTTCAAGTGGTCTAAAAAGTTATTGAATCTTCTAGTAGATTTATTTTAAATTTCTTGATATGCTTCATAATATCAAAAGCACACTTGAAATTATGTTACGATGTTTTTACTTAAACTATCTTAAGTATAACTTTGAAGATTTTTATTTATATATTTTTTTAAATGTTTAAATATTTCCTCACGAGGTAATGACAACCTCTGTGGCCTTATTGATAAGACACCTTTCTTCCAGGCCGATAGTTACAATTTGGATTCATGTTGCTTTCCAGATGTTTCAAAAACAGTTCTCGTCTGATTTTCACTTAAGGCTTCGTGAATACTTTTTTGATTGGTCGACAGAGATAGCCAACATGAAAATAAATTTGCCAGGTTGTGAATGAAAGTGGTGTACATTAGAATAATGTACACCACTTTAGTGGCTTATATTAGAAGTCTCACTAAGCTTATTGCTTGTTCTGAGACAGCTGATTTACGTGACATTCACACTTGACCAATCTAACAAGCTGGAGCTGCAGCACCAGGTGAAATTCGACAACTCTCAGCAAAAATATAAGTTGACAAATTTCATTGAAACATCAAATTTCAAGTTGTAAAACGCAAGTTCGATGTAAGGATGAAATATGTTTGAAATACGCACGATGTTGCCAGTGAGATTCGCCAACCTACTGCTTCGTGTTTTAGCGTAAGTAGAGTTACCATATTTGACGGTGAAAAAAAAACGATAAATTTCTTAATCGGTGACCAAGGTAAAATAAGTATTAAAAAATTTAAGCGACTATGAGATTTTTCATCTTAAATGGTAGTATTACTACAATAAATACATTTCATTCAAAATGAAGCAGACTTGTTCTTTGGTTGTTTTAAAAAATAATGTTTTTATTTTGGTTAAAAAAGAAAAATTTCATTATTTGAGCTATAGGACTCTATATCAAACTGTTATTCAATATTTTCGTTTAAACAGAAAAATAATATTATTTGAGCTATATGACTCTATATCAAACTGTTATTGAATACTTTGATTAAAACAGAAAAATAATATTATTTGAGCTATAGGACTCGATATCAAACTGTTATTCAATATTCTGATAAAAACAGAAACAAAGAATATTATTTAAGCTATAGGACTCTACATCAAACTGTTATTCAATATTTAAGCTATAGGACTCTATATCAAACTGTTATTCAATATTTGAGCTATAGGACTCTATATCAAACTGTTATTCAATATTCTGTATTATTTTAATTACACTTTATTCTTGAAGTTTATCTCTTTCGTTCTTTAAACAGCTAAGAAATATTCATTCTTAAAATAACAAGAGTGCAGATAGAAATAATTGCATTGCCTCATTAAAATTTTATCACGAACGAGAAATAAATACCAGTGCATTAGAAAACCTCCGGTATTTAACACTTGCAAGCATCAAGGACGAAAAATGCGTTTTGATATGCATGTACAGTAGTTCTTAAGGTGATTTGAATGCATGAGATGTGATGCATTTTATTCAAATTGTTCGAAGTGAAAGTAAAAGTTTATATGAATTTATTAGTCTTACCTTTTCTATCTGATATGGAGTTAAATGATACAGGTGCAAAGACTGTGACATGACAAATTTTTAACGTGGACTTGAAAAAAAAGTAAAATAAATTGTAGAAACGAGACTTGCGTTTAATGTTATATAAAATAATACATGACAAAGATGCAGTGCCTAACAGGAAGATCTTTTGAAAAGAGATTTCGTGAATACAAATCCGCCTTAAAAAATCCTCTAATTTATTCTGAAATGGCTAATCATTGTCACCGCGAGAATCATACTTTTTCTATCGATGATGCCAAATTCTTACATATCAGTGGTGACGTAAATAAATTGGATAGATTAGAGGCCCTAGATATTTCTAAGTCAGTGCATCGAGGTGAACATCTAACAAACACATATATCTCAAGAATCTCTCTGCTGCTCGCCGAGATTGTCTCATACCTCCCTCCACCCCCAGTCATCAACCCAAATGTTAACCGTTAGAAGCGTGTATCTCGGTACCAGTTCGAACAGAATTCAGTCTTGTTTGTGCTCCTCTGATAATGAGGAGAAAACCTTAAAACCGGTAGGGTTATACCGTTACAAAAAAGTGGAATAAACAGTGTTTGATAAAACAAATTACAAATATTATTTCATTCTTAATTTCAATGTGTCGCGTTTTTTTAACCAAAATTCTTGTATTTTCAGAACAACTCAAATATAACTTTGGTTAAATAAATCTTCGTGACTAAAGCAGCTCAATGCTTTTTTTTTATACTTCACGAGGAAATTGGAATTTTAACAGAATTAAATTATTGAAGCAAATATTATTAAAAAAAAAAAATTTAAATGTATGTAAAAAATATATCTGAATATAAAATTTATTTATTTATTATTTATTTATTATTACACATGACAAGAAATATACACAATTTGAGAAAAAACAACACGTAATTGGATTTGGACATATAATTTTAATGAATCTGGGTTTGTTGCCTTTCATTTGTCGTATCCCCAGTAAACTAGGCTTTTGCCTGTATCTCACTGAGGATATTTAGCATGAAAAAATAAATCGATACTTCTTTCCGATTTTTGATTACACAAAAAAACCCCGTTGCACACTCTCATCAACCTGACAAACAGTGACACTCAACTACAACTGGAAACGTCTTACGAAATTCAACTCCTCACACATTATCACTCCAGAAAGACCAAAAATATTCATCCCACAATAAACCGCACACAATCATAAGAATAAAAATTAAAACAAATTTAAAACAAAAAATACACAAAAACACAAATACAAAAACAACCAAAATTAAAACAACAAGAAGAGACCCACACTCACAAGCTCACATAAATCCTTTCCACTCGTCATTCATCCTGAAAGCCCAAGTACTCAAAACCCTGTCGCAATAACAACCACGCTCCGATCGACTATCCAAATGGTTTTCCTACCTTTACCTTTATTGAAGTCGGCACGCCATTGTATGTAATGGGAGCCAAATAAGCATATTGCCTTTGGGCAAAAGAGGTTTTAGCTCTAGGGATGGTGAACATTTCATTAGTTGCCATGCGTGTCATGTGTGTCTGCTGAGTTTGCATCTTCCGTTCCTCTCGATGGTAGTGCCAGAGAATGGATTTGAGATGTAAATTGGCTATGTTCAGGACCTGATACTCTCTGAAAAGCTCCGCCGTGGGATACCGAGCAGGAAGTTTATTAATTATTTTCACAATCAATTTTTGGGAAACCTGCAATATGTGTTTTTGGGTTAAGGTGCATCCCCCCCCCCCCCCCCCCAACTGATATACCGTAAGAAAGTACTGACTGACATAAGGCGAAGTATATACTTTTAAGAATATTTTCACTGAGCACATTTCGAATCATACGGAATATGTATCCTAATTTTCTGATTTTTGCGCTCAAAGTGTTAATATGGACCTCCCAACGAAGAAACTGGTCAACATAAACTCCAAGGTACTTTATACTATCAACCCTTTCCAAGGAAACACAACTACAGTCAGACATGGGTGAACAAGTGTGTAGTGTTATGTATTTATTTGTAGGTGCTTGAGTTCTTGTAGATACTGGAACTGTTCCTAAATCTTCTACTTAATAACCACAACGTTATAATTCAAAACAAGCGATGATCTCCGTGACAAAGTAGGGTAAGACGGATTCGATTCACTTCGGAACCTAATATATTTAAAGAAGGGTTTCGGATATTTTTTTACTTAAGATCTTTCTAACATCTTACTGATTTGACGGAAGTTGAATAAACTCTGCAGGTGGAACTGTATACTACAAAAATGTAAAAATATAAATAACAAGTACATTAATTATCAATTCAGTGCCATTGATGTATAATGAAACTGTAATAAATTATTATTATTGTGGACGCTTCAATTTAATATGGATATAAAAATTTCCATTCACCTACTGTAGTCGTAGTCTTGAGTAGCTAAATGCACTTTATTCCGGTAAAATAAGAGGTTATTGATCGTACCACACCTGAAACCTATTCTGCCCTCATAAGCAAAAAGAAGTTAATGGCAAAAGTTAAATTTCGAGAAAACTGCACTTTTATGTTTTTCATTGCTGCTTAAAAATGTCGTGATTCATGAACAAAAAAGCTGTAAAATGTGATTCATAAGCAAAACGCATAGGCACTTGCTGTTTTTTTTGCTTATGAATCACGATTTATTGTTTTTTTGCTTAGAAAAACCTAGTAATTTGTAAAATTAAAATAGACATTATGTCGATTTTTGGGTTGAAATAAATGGTTTTCTGTATTGTTTTTATGGATTATGGTTCAGAATTTGATATGGGATATTACCTCATACTTAGTTAAATTTCTGATTTTTTTCCCGTTAGCTGCGTTTTTGCTTATGACGGCAGTATTAATTTTATAAATGGTATTTCTTATTCGATACAACATATTTTTTTTATTTTCATAAATATGTTATACAATGTACGAGTATTTTTCATTTTAATTACATTTTTTTTGTTTACCAAAATATTTTTTCTCAGCCGATGGAAAAGAGTTACAAAGGGTAATAAACGGCGTGTAATGATAGGAAACAAAGTCAATGCCACACTTAAAACCCATATGATCGAACCGAACATTATTAAAATCTGCTAAAATTAAAGCCTGCAAGATTGGTTTAGTACTAAAATTCATGCATGAATGTGAAACGTGGATATGGAAAAATACTAAATGCGTGCATTGAGTGTGTAGTGCAGTGTTCACAAAATATGTCTGTAGTGTTCACAAAAACTCCATGTGTGTAGTGTTCACAAAAACCCCATGTGTGTGTAGTGTTCACAAAAACCCCATGTGTGTAGTGTTCACAAAAACCCCATGTGTGTGTAGTGTTCACAAAAACCCCATGTATGTAGTGTTCACCAAAACCCCATGTGTGTGTAGTGTTCACAAAAACCCCATGTGTGTAGTGTTCACAAAAACCCCATGTGTGTAGTGTTCACAAAAACCCCATGTGTGTAGTTTAAAAAAAAATCATAAATTTTGATAAGTTTTTTTTTTCTGCACACACCATCCATATATATCTTACACCTAAGTGTAGACCATTCCACGCCACAGGACCAGCAACAGCAAAATCTCTGTCATAATACCCCGTTCAGTTAGATCAATTGGAAACAATTAATCAAAACGAAGAAGATGTAATTGACCTCAAATTACTCTCCGGAAGAACATCTCTGAGACAATGACTTGAAATATATAGTATAATACTATTGAGAAATTCCATTAATGAACTTGAATGCTAGGAGACAATGTTTGAAATCAATTAGAGGTGCATGATCGCGCGGTAACGCACTGGACTTCCGTGCGGAAGGTCGTCAGTTCGAACCCCGCACTGTGCTACTCTTTTCGAACGACACAGCCACTTTTTACGCCTATTGTTCGATGACATAAGGATACCTATGAATTCAGTCATATATATTCTTTTAAAAAACAAAAAAAAAACGACAATTGACCTTTTCATACGACTACCAGTTTAAGAGTGTATATATGGTATATTATTTTATTTTTAATAATGTGTGTTTAGAAACATGATAACGATAATAAAAGGAAAAATTATAATAACTCATTTCAACAGCAAATTCTCCTCAAGGGCCCTCCAACTTGGGTCTTCAAAAAACCGTTTTAATAGATTAAAAATATTACAGAATAAATTTATAAAAATTGAGTGTATGGAAGGCAGTGGCTGCGGCCATTGCATTAAGTACTTCCTCACATCTGTATACACGTATGTTAAAAAACATGTTTTATAAGAAAACCCGTAAAAAACTGAAGAAGGAAAGACAAATTATAAATAAAGGTTACACTTTTGATGATTTGTTAATACTTTCTTAAAATTACTTTTATTTTTTAAATCGGCCCATGAATTTAATAAACAACCTCGCCAACCGCAATCATTTCATTGTGAAACTATATTATCATTTATTAAATTACATTAAATGATCTTTCTTATATTATTTACACGTATTGAATGCTACCCATATGAAAGTGCAGAAATTTATTTTATCACTTTGCGATAATTACCATACCGTTATTGTATGTCAGTGTATTAATGAAAAAAAAAAGTATGAACAGGGCTGGCTTTATAATTTTGAATATCAATATAATATTGTTGAAAGTATATTTTTAAAATGAATATGAAAAATTTAACAAAAGTTTGTTAAATGCATAAAAAATATTATCTTGTATTTTAGTGCCTGTTTATAGTATACTTTACATTCTGACAGGTAAAATAATTTGATACACGGGTGTGTAACGTGGATGTAGAATAAAAATGAAAGGAGCGGAATAAATGCTGTTGAAATGCGTGCACCAAAAAGTATATACGGGGTAACAATGCATGACAAAATAGGGAATTTAGTGATAAGGGAATTAAGTGTAATTTGTTTTATCAAACACTGTTTATTCCCCTTTTTGTAACGGTATAACCCTACCGGTTTCAAAGCTTTCCCCCTCATCATCAGGGGAGTACAAACAAGACTGAATTCTATTCGAACTGATACCGACATACACGTTTCTAACGGTATATATTTTAACATTTTTTGTCATACTGGCGTTTAATATATTATTTATAGTTAAGGCATTAACATTTTTCTATCTAACATAAGTACACAACATTCGCCTCTTTCAGATTCATAAATTTCGTACTGCACATGCGTACTTCTCGCATTACAGGGTAGGCAAAAAAGATGGAGCACCTTTCTTATAACAACAAACATCCTTAACCTCCTCAACATCCATACACCCCCTCGTACAACTCCTACGATTTCTCTGACATTCTACATTTCCTTATTTCAAAATATCATTCACTTAACCTCACAATACTTTCCACTGTCTTCCTCTCACACGCCTTTCAGTCGCACTTTACATATATTTTGAAAATCTTTCCTCCTTCATTCGTTCTATATTCCCAAACCATCTCAGCGTGCTCTTTTTCATATTTCTCAACACATCAGCCTTTAGTTTACAGTCATCTCTAATAATTTAATTCCGTAATCTTTCATGCATTGTCACGCCACGTATTATTCTCAATGCACGTATTTCTTCATCATTTATTCGGCTCCAATAATTTTTCATGTTTTTCTAACATTTCCACGTCTACGTTTCCCTCCCATACATCAAAGTTGGCGTCAAAATAGTAATATGGATTATTATCTTAACAGATTTTGATACTTTCCGATTCAAATATACATGTCTTAGTGCCCCGTTGACTTGGTTTCCTATTGCTACACGTCGTTCGATATCCCTCTTAGATCTTCCATCATCTAAGACTACTCAAATAACAGATTTTACAGCTTGCTTTAATCTTTTATTTTCCCCCATATATAGTATCTCATTTACTTTTCCTTCCACACGTTTCTAATGCCATAACTTTGGATTTGACAACATTTATTCTCAGATCTTTCTCTTTGCATCTCTTGTACAATTTACTTATCAAACTCTACAACACAGGTGTAATTTTAAGCACTTAAGTACCGATAAGATCAGAAATTAGACACTTGATGTATTTATTTGTTCTCACATAAAATATATATTTGTACTTAAGGGCAAAATAACACAAAATGCAAATATATAATAATATATTGACTTTTTAATAATTTTTGTATAAGCTACCAACGCAACGGCCCTGTTTCATGCTGATCGGAAAATGATTACTTTTTTGCACAGAGTGAAAGGCTTTTTGCAAAATTTAAATAAAACATACCGTTTCTTGTCAATAACAATATGGTATGTGTAATATTTTTTTAATAACAAAATGTTAGTAACTGTATTCATAAAATATATATATGTATATATATAATTACAATTATTCACATACTTGCATATAGAACCATATTCGTAAATTGATTATGAAATTTTACATCTGACTTTCATATCAAACACTCGTGTTTGATATGAAGGTTATATTGTTATAGTGTCAAAACTAATTGTTACAAGTGCAAAAAATTGAAAGTAATTTATTCTGAATAAATAAGTTTCTCAATATATTTTGTGAATTCTTTAACTTAATCAAGAAAAGTGTAAGTAACAGTTGTTATTTGAATAATATTTATATTCCGGCTGAAAGAATTATAATTTTTAAAAAAGTCTTCAGCTTGGAAACAATTGAAGATCAAATCATAAAAGAAATATTTGAAACCAGGCTCATATTTCAATACTTTCATATTTATGAATTAAATGGTAGGCTTAATTTTTGTTTTTTTTTTTAATTTAACCTGTCAAGTTTATGGCCATGTGGCGATCTCTTCCAACAAACCATAAAGATGTTTTAATGGCCCCTTAGTGAAAATCAGACTGGATTTTTTTAAATCTGACTTAGACTCGTGTTACGAAGGGTTTATGTAAAAACTTTGTTGAACCACTCTATCGCTGACAACGAAAGTAAGGTGTCTTGTGAGTTCCCTAGGATGTAAAATTGGTGGATAAACTATACAGTAACAAACTGAACTGCAATAATAAGAATATATTAAAATTACGATTTTTATAGTGCCGTTTAGAGAGCAAACTCTCCTCAAGGGCGCTCTAGCATGGGATTTAAACCAACTTTTATTGACAAATAAAAAATATTACAAAGCAAATATATATGTTAGTTGAACATGATGTTAAGAAGACAGTGGCTGCAGCCATCAGAATAGGTAATTTCCCTCATCTGTGTGTGTTCCGAAAAAAACTGCAGGAAACCTATCACGGGAAGCCGAACTACAAAGAACTCTTTGTGGATCTTCCGTTATTTAATAGTAACACATTCTGCTTTAGAAGAAAGTGTTGTGTATGTGTGTAGTGTATGTGTGTAGTGTATGTGTGCAGTGTATGTGTGTAGTATATGTGTGTAATGTATGTGTGTAGTGTATGTGTGTAGTGTATGTGTGTAGTGTATGTGTAGTGTATGTGTGCAGTGTATGCGTGTAGTGTATGTGTATAGTGTACGTGTGTAGTGTATATATGTAGTGTATCATATGTGTGTAGTGTATGTGTGTAGTGTTCATACAATAGCATAAGTTTTAATAAGACCTCACAAAAGTGTTCCCAAAAGCTGTACACGCCGCTAATATCTCTAATACAAAGAAGTATACCATTCCATTTCACAGGACTAGCTACGAAAAAAGCTCTTTAATAACACTCCGCTCTATTGAATCGATTTGCAATGGAAAATAATGATCGATTTAGCGCAGGACAAGACCATGTAAACCCCATCGATGGGCTTCAGATATTTTTTTTAAACAAGTATCTAAAGATGAAGATAAAGTTTATTGAGAATTAGTTGAAAAGAAAATTTCATTGATATATGAACCATTGTGATAAATTTTGAACATACGAGTATACTATAATTTTATAATAAATAAATATCGAGATCTCATTACAAATCCGAATACTAACCAAAAAGGACGAATAAAAAAATAACTATTGGTCGATATTGTTATTTGTAAGTTATTGCGTCATTTCAAAATACGAGTATTATTAAAGTTATAAAATTTTATATTTGTAGTAACCTTTCATGTTTCAAGTTTTATGTTATTATCTTTGGACACACTTAACTGACATTTATTATTGGTTTTATTGAGGTCTTCATAACAAAATGAGATTAAATAAAAACCGTATTGTTCACCTCCTAACCTTTACCTTCGGATAATTAGATACCATACAGCACACACGATCCGTTAATCGGTTATATAAGGTTGTATTTTACACTTCGAATTGGTAACGGGCGTAAATAGAACACAATACAAAAAATTAGAGTTGAAAATGTGTTTTGAAATTTTCATAATTAAGATGTTTGGTTTTACGAAATTAGACTTTCAATATCTTAAAGTCAAATGAAACTAAAGGTCAAGGATGTAATTTATAATATATTTTTCTACAAAGTAAATTGAAAAACATTCAAAAGTAGTAGTTCATAAATAATGGCGTGCTAATGCGCATTTTCTTCTTCTCTCGTAGGGTTTCTCTGTACCAGTCAGATCTTCAAGTTTCTCATCCACGATACAGCCTTAGGAATAGCCTGATGGATCTTTCCCAGTCCTCTCGGAAATTAATATATAGGACTCTCATCTACGATGTGAACGACCATTTCACTTGAGCATAACGAATAGTCAATCAAACCACACAAATTTAAGGCGTTTATACTACAACCGAGGCCATGCCTAAGACGATTCTCTAACCTTCGTGGTAGGTTAACTCCTTGGAGGAGTAACATAGGATTAGTAAAAAAAATATTTCTAGAGTAGATATTTAAAGTACCACTCGTTTTTTCTCATAAAAGTTGTATTCATCAACATAATCATTGTATTTTTAGCAAAATGTCCTTGAAGGACGAGATGATGATAGTAGTTGTTGGTAAATAAATACGTCAATTAGCAATGCGGAAAGAGAGAGTGAATGAATCAATGAATAATAATTAATAATTAATAATGCTTTATTTATCGGTAAGTGGGTATTTATATATTTCAGAATGGGCGCGGGAGTGCGCCCGCAATATATTTTTATCTCGCTTCTGTGCGTGCAGAAATGGTCGATTGAAATATTGCAGACATCGCAAATAGTATTGTGGGTAGACAATTTGTTTGCGAAAACGGCGAGACAGCGTGATGCGTTCTCTTTCTACTGTGGAATGTATCGTAAATAGTATTTGGGGGTAAACAATTTCAATGTTTTGGTATGCGACCTTTGGACATATCCAAAGGTCGTTTCGTCGGTCGTTGACCGTGTGTGTTGACAATATTCAGCGACGATCGTGGTTCCTACATATTAATCGGTCTCCATTTACTTCAGACATACATATGGTCTCAATACATAAGGGAGGCTCAATGGATGACTTAAAAAATTATAGACCCATATCTCTACAAGCATTCTCTCAAAAATTATTGAGAAGATAGTGAAGGACCGACTGATGAAATTTTTCAATATGCACAACATTATTTCTCCTAATCAGTTTGGGTTCCAAAGGAATGTGGGAACTGAAACTGCTTTGCTTAGTCTAGTAAACAGTTTCTGTTATTTGGTGACATTTGCAAATCCTTGCTTTACATGTATATTCTTACTTCACATTTTTTTAAATACTTTGAGTATTAAAAAATAATGTTTGTATCAGCAATTAACACTAAATGCTTAACAATTCAACATAAATGAACAAACTTAATAATAGCAAACAACGTAACAATTAACATTAATCACTTTAACCCATTAATTGGCACCAATCTGCCTATATCTTGTCTGGTTAGTCAAAGATATTGCAGGATATAATAAATCAGGCATATGTATACCCTGTAATACATTTTATTAATGAATAAAAAAATGTAACAAACCGTTATCTTTTATCCAAAACATTATTTGTAAAACCGTAACAAATGATAAAAAAATAAAATAAATTTGATGAAAATTATGATATTTCTCATTCATAAATTTTATAAGAGTAACAAGATACACAAAAAATGATAACTCCATTTACGAACTCGGTTAAAATGCTCTGATCTAAATAATTGTATTCGATAACCGATAAATACATTGGTTAAAATTTTGACACAGGTGTACGTAATGTTTCATTCCGAGCAATCAACATAAAGAGATTTTGGCTTCCAGCTAACAGGTTACATCGGTAATTTTTAAATTAAAAGTTTTACGTCGTACAATAATTCCACTTTCTTAAAAATTCAATCATTACCTTCTTACTTAAAACTATTTCGATTCACTTTCCCTATCTGCCACGTGGCTTTGATACAGTTCACGAAGTTCTTCCCGTTCATTGATTCTACAGCTTGGGCACGTGTTAAATACTGATTTAAAGACGAGTGACGGAGTAAAAACATATTTTTTTACGTTAGTTGAATGGACAATGCAAATGGATAATAATGATGCAATACTAAGAGAGAATAATTATTATAGCTGATAAGATAATTGAAATATGAAAAACTACAATAATAAGAGGGTTAAAAATGAACAAAATTCATAAGATGACAAAAATGTGCCGAAATAAATATTATGTAATACATAAATGAATACAGATTACCTGAAGGCCTTAAAAAATAAACAGTTTTCTGAAGGCCTTGTTGAGGTATATGAAAAATTCCAATGTCGACAAGTGATTGATTATTTTCAGTACATTTAATGGATGGTTGATGCTATTATACAAGGTGTCGCCAAAAATATACCCATACGGGTGTCGCAGAAAAATTATTGGGGATTTCTCAAGAATAAAGTTTATGCTAAAAAAAACTGAAACCATTGATGACTTACGAGTTGAAGGAGAATGTGGCCAAATACCAAATGAAATGATTATCGATATTTGTGATTCCGTTGCGTTGCCAGCAATATCTAGACCAGAATGGTCATCAGTTTGAAAAAAGGCGCTGAGTACAAAAAAATACATTTATGTAGTTTATTGTGAAAGTTGAAAGGAAACTGCATGCTAATAAATAATTAATTTATAATCAATCAAATTGTGAATACATTTTTTGCGACGCCCCGTACATATTTATTAGATTATTGTTAAAAATCTGTTTTACTTCAGCGAGCACAAAGTCTTGACATTTCAAACCCAAAAGTTTTAAAGATAAGGAAATCCAAAAAGCAAGACGTCGGTATGTGTTAATTTGTTACTGTCTTTAGCACGGCAGATGTACAAATCTCGAGTTTTTTAATTAGCAATTCTGATTTAGTAGTTAAAACGCTACAAATAACTTAAACTCCGATTTCAAAATGTTTGAATGTAAAATAAGACCATAGAAAAATTCTCTGGGAAATTAACAAAGGATTTTAATAGTCAATTTTTAATATTTGCAAATGTGTTTAACATATTTTTTTTTTGCAAGGTGGATATTTTTAGTGTAGATGTTGGTAAATTCAAAAGGGTTCTTTTCAGGTAATTTATTGATTTTAGATCTTGACTGGAAGACTGATTATTCCACTAACATTTCATCTCAGATCTTCTTCTTTTTCTTCAGTTTCAATCCTGGAGATTGGTTAGCAGCAAAGCTCTGCATCTCTTCCTCCACTCCGCTCGGTCTTCAGCGATCCTCTTGAGCTCTGTATAGGAGGTGCAGTTCATATCGTGGCATATTTGCTCCAGATACTCTCGTCGAGGACGCCCTCTGCCAATCGATTCCTCAATCATTCCCTCCAGTATAGTGTGCTGGAGATTTTCATGTCACAGTATATGACCCATCTATTCTGCACGCCTTTCCGATATGGTGTTTGACAGGTGCCTGGTTTCTTCGATCCTGCTGAGAACCTCGTCATTTATATTGTGGTCTCTCCAGGAAATCCTTAGAATTCGTCTATATGTTCACATCTCGAAGGCCTCCAAACTTTTTTTTTATCTCTTTCGCCTATGCACCATGTCTCGCAAACATACATCAAAATACTCCACACATAACATATGTTTTGACCAATTGCTTGCAGAGCTTTAAGCTCATGCTTTTTTTTATATATTTGCCCTTTGATAAAGTATTTTTAGTGGCCTTATAAGAAATTTTACTTCTCAAGACTTATGTTACAGTCTATATTTAATTTACCATATTTTTAGTTTTGTTGTCCTTTACATAAGTATTTTTACGTGCCATATATTGGAAAATGTTCGTATTCTTAATTAAACATATTTTTAAATATATTATAATATAAATATTACTGTGATAGCAAAACAAATGGGTAATGACTATGCTTTAGTCTCGGACAGTTTAAATCCCTTTAAAAGTTCTCTCAGAGAACGTTTTTATTTACTGAAACCACAAATCCGATGCAAAGGCTTGACTCTTATTGATTTTATTTCTTTATCATAGTTGACTTTTCTTTCTTGAACTCTTCGAGATCTCTAAAAATAGTTGAAGTTTCGACATGTGTTTTTTTATGTGCATTGAAGTGGATAAATTACACGAAGAAATTGTTGTTTTAATTTTTTCCAAACAGGTCTGTCTCTTACTCGTATTATATATGGTAGGTAGTATACATGCACGTACTCTTTTCTCATACTTTTCGTATATGATGCGTGTGAATGTTTACACTTTTTGTAACAAGCTGATTTTATATTTATTCGCGCTCAATAATTATATATGAGTATAAATTTTGTAATGATACCCAAATGCCCATATACCACATTACACAACTCCCATGATTTATCTGAATTTTTCATTAACTTCATTCTAAATATTAACTTGATCTAGCCATACTTTTCTTGATCTTCCTCTACCGTGCCAATCACTCACATTTGCACTGTACATTTGTTTAAGTAGTCTTTCTTCATTCATTTGTTCTACATGCCCCAACCTTATTATAGTGATTTTCTACATTTTGCTAACTAGCCTTAAGTGATTCAATGTAAGTGACCCAAAATTGATTTCGAATTACGTTAAAACCCTACGCATCTATTTGTATATGTGCAAATTATTAACAAGAAAAATGGCAAACTCCTTGTTTTTTAACTCCTTAATAAACTTTGTAGACATAGTAATTTATTTTTATCAAACACTTTTTATTCCACTTTTTGGTAACGGTATAACCCTACCGGTTTCAAGGCTTTCACCTCATCTTCAGGGGAGCACAAAAAAGACTAAATTCTGTTCGAACTGGTACCTACATACACGCTTCAACTGTTGGGGGCTGAGGGAGGCATTGGACGATTTCGGCCAAGAGCGGGGAGAAATAATAATGTATCTAGGAATAAGTCCATTTTTCTTACAGCACTTGTTAAAATATATTTTAAGAGACAACATTATATCTTTAAGTTTGAACTTTTTGTATATTTTCGCCTTTTTTGCCGTACTGGCATTTAATATGTTGTTTATATTTAAGGCATTAACGCTGTGGAGGTTTAAAGATATTGTAATCTATTTTTATCAAACACTGTTTATTCCACTTTTTTGTAACAGTATAACCCTACCGGTTTCAAGGCTTTCACCTCATCTTCAGGGGAACACAAACGAGACTAAATTCTGTTCGAACTGGTACTGATATGTACACGCTTCAACGGTTGGGGGCTGAGGGGTGAGGGAGGCATGGGACGATTTCGGCCAAGACATAACTAAACCTCTTTTCATGGAAGTATGAATAACCAATGCTCCTATTATAACCAAAATCGGACTTTTATTTATCTAGTTTTTATTTAACTATCCATTATCATGTTATTGGGTTAAGCCTCTATCAAATCTAAATTAAATTGTAAAAGATATTGTTTTGTATTTTTGTAATTATTTTTCGATATTACATATACAGCTCAATAACAGGCTCATTACCATTTGATAATTTCTTCAACCAACCAGAAAGATGTTGTAACAAACATTATTTGAATAAATGAAAAAATCAACTTTTCCGTTTTGGACTACATCAGAAATCAAACCCAAAACCTTCCAGTCAATCGTTCGACCAACTAAACCACGGAAGTCATCAGTTATCAATTATAAAGCTTTAAACGTGTTTATGTGATCATATTATTACGTAGCATTTTTTCATGCAATAAAAATCCACAATTCTATTAACTAAAGTTTCAATAATATACATAAATGTGTGTATGTGATAATATCACTACATAGCATTTTCTTCATGCGATACAAATTTATAGTTCAGTTTACTCTCAAATTAATAATAAAGCTGGTGAATGTATTTGTGAGCATGTCATTTCATAGCATTTTTTTTCAAATCCATAGTTTAATTAGACCTTATATCAATATTAAACCAAGTAAAATATTTTTGTGATCGTATCATTACAAAGCATTTTTTTACATGCAATACAAACCCATAGTTCTGTTAACTTAAGCATAAAAAAAACAGGTAAAACGCTGTTTGGATCTTTTTGCATATTTACTTTCATTTAGACATCTCGTTATCTTTTTCTACTAATTTATTTATACACATACAGAAGTCGGCAGTAAGTCTTGTGCAGGTGTATTATACTTTCAACACATCCAACAATAGAAGTGGTTCTTTGTTACATTTTACTTTCACCATACACAACCAAGAAAAAGTGTTCTTAAAATGAAAAAAAAATGTTTTAGAATAAATACATGTTTTGGACCCGATTGGATGATTGAAAACATGTTTGACGATATCTCGGCCCATATATCCGGTTCCTCAAAACACTTTCAGATATACTTGTCATGAAATTTGTTTTACAGGAGGTCTAAACCTTTTCTCTGCGGCGAATATATTGAAAATTTGTATTCTTAAGCCAGTATAGCTCAACCACTTTGCTTTCAAGTATGTATGCCTATCACTCTCAAGTGTAAGGATATATTTCCCACTATTGTCTTACCAAACAGAGCTCTGGAAGTTATCATGCAAAGTAATCACAGAAAAAGTAAAAAGTAATTTTAAAACAACAATTATCTTCTCAAAGGCGATCCAACTCGGGAGTTGGATCTATTATTATTGATAGACTTAAAACATAACAAAATAAAACTCACATAAGTTAAGTGTCAGGATAGGTTGGTAATAGCTGCGGCCTAATGATTAGGCGATTAAGCCACGGAAATTATCATGCAAAGTACTTGGAGAAAAACAAGTAAAAAGTAATTTTAAAACAAAACAATTATCTTTTCAAAGGCACTCTAACTCGGGAGCTGAACCTATTATTAACATATTGATAGACTTAAAACATAACAAAATAAAACTCACATAAGTAGAATGTAAGGATAGGTTGGTAGTGACTGCGGCCATTAGATTAGGTACTTCTCCGCATCTGCATATGTTTATTAAAACATATTTAATAAGAAAACCGCAGAAAACTTACCAAGAAAAGACAAACTATAAAGAAACATTTGTAGATCTTCTGATATGTGAGAGTAACATATCATAGATGCGACGTAGATATAGTGGAACATATGTGTGAAGTGTTCATAAAGAATAATAAATTGTTACGTAACTCTCAAAAAGGGTTGTCTTTAAGTGTTTCCTAATTTTTCCCACGCCACCTATATCTCCAAGCCTAAGATAGCAGACTATTTCACGTCACCGGACTAGCAACAGTAAAAGCTTTATCATAATACTCCACACTATTGGATCAATTTATTAGATAAAGAAGAAATCAATGTCAAAGTTCTATTTCTCTTCTAGATCAACAAGCTTTTGTTTAATAAACCCCACAATAACTTATGTCATCTGCAAATTACATGATTTTCGAAACCTTTTACCGGATCGGATCTATTCCTCTCTGGCACACAGGGTGGCATTACGAGTATAAAATGTCAAAGTTCTACTTCTCTTCTAGATCAACAAGATTTTGTTTTATTGACCCCACAATAACTTATGTCATCTGCAATTTACATGATTTTCGAAACCTTTTACCGGATCTAATCTATTCCTATCTGGCACACAGGGTGGCATTACGAGTATAAAATGTCAAAGTTTTACTTCTCTTCTAGATCAACAAGCTTTTGTTTAATTAACCCCACAATAACTTATGTCATCTGCAATTTACATGATTTTTGAAATCTTTTACCGGATCGGATCTATTCCTGTCTAGCACACAGGGTGGCATTACGAGTATAAAATGTCAAAGTTCTACTTCTCTTCTAGATCAACAAGCTTTTGTTTAATTAACCCCACAATAACTTATGTCATCTGCAATTTACATGATTTTCGAAACCTTTTACCGGATCGGATCTATTCCTGTCTGGCACACAGGGTGGCATTACGAGTATAAAATGTCAAAGTTCTACTTCTCTTCTAGATCAACAAGCTTATGTTTAATTAACCCCACAATAACTTATGTCATCTGCAATTTACATGATTTTCGAAACCTTTTACCGGATCGGATCTATTCCTCTCTGGCACACAGGGTGGCATTACGAGTATAAAATGTCAAAGTTCTACTTCTCTTCTAGATCAACAAGCTTTTGTTTAATTAACCCCACAATAACTTATGTCATCTGCAATTTACATGATTTTCGAAACCATTTACCGGATCGGATCTATTCCTGTCTGGCACACAGGGTGGCATTACGAGTATAAAATGTCAAAGTTCTACTTTTGTTCTAGATCAACAAGCTTTTGTTTAATTAACCCCACAATAACTTATGTCATCTGCAATTTACATGATTTTCGAAACCTTTTACCGGATCGGATCTATTCCTGTCTGGCACACAGGGTGGCATTACGAGTATAAAATGTCAAAGTTCTACTTCTCTTCTAGATCAACAAGCTTTTGTTTAATTAACCCCACAATAACTTATGTCATCTGCAATTTACATGATTTTCGAAACCTTTTACCGGATCGGATCTATTCCTGTCTGGCACACAGGGTGGCATTACGAGTATAAAATGTCAAAGTTCTACTTCTCTTCTAGATCAACAAGCTTATGTTTAATTAACCCCACAATAACTTATGTCATCTGCAATTTACATGATTTTCGAAACCTTTTACCGGATCGGATCTATTCCTCTCTGGCACACAGGGTGGCATTACGAGTATAAAATGTCAAAGTTCTACTTCTCTTCTAGATCCACAAGCTTTTGTTTAATTAACCCCACAATAACTTATGTCATCTGCAATTTACATGATTTGCGAAACCTTTTACCGGATCGGATCTATTCCTGTCTGGCACACAGGGTGGCATTACGAGTATAAAATGTCAAAGTTCTACTTCTCTTCTAGATCAACAAGCTTATGTTTAATTAACCCCACAATAACTTATGTCATCTGCAATTTACATGATTTTCGAAACCTTTTACCGGATCGGATCTATTCCTCTCTGGCACACAGGGTGGCATTACGAGTATAAAATGTCAAAGTTCTACTTCTCTTCTAGATCAACAAGCTTTTGTTTAATTAACCCCACAATAACTTATGTCATCTGCAATTTACATGATTTTCGAAACCTTTAACCGGATCGGATCTATTCCTGTCTGGTACACAGGGTGGAATTACGAGTATTAAATGAATATCGAAACCTTTTACTGGATCGGATCTATTCCTGTCTGGCACACAGGGTGGCATTACGAGTATTAAATGAATATCAGAAAAACCGATATTATTCACGGATTGGTGACAAAATGAATAATAAAGACTTTATTGAAAAAATTTGCTTTATAACATAAAGTAGTATAGTGTTATTCTCATGTGTGCTTTTTTTCTTAATATTATTAACTGAAATTATTGTAATCTTCAATTTTGCTGTTTGATACAATTAGGTATAAACTGTATGAACTTTGCGTTTGAGAGAACCATGGACAACATTGTTAAATGCGGAATATTGCGTGATGGATTGTCTCTCTGTATCTGCGGTCAGAAACAGTCCACGTGAAACTTAGTGCATTGCCCAAAGAACCTGGTGATTCACACCGAAGACAACTTGACTCGTGGAGTTCCTAGTTCATATTGTAGAGTTCTGGCTAGAAATAATTAAATACCTCTGACACAATAAGAAGAAGATTGCATTTAAATAAAATGTAATAATGTAACATCTAGTGATGTATTAGGACGTCTTTATTTTTTTTTATTGAATACTTTATTTAAAATAATAAACAACAGCTTTCCAAAATGAAAAAAAAACTTCATTATAACGTTATCTAAACAAGAAGGCATTTTTTTTATTTAAAATTTTCACAATTATTGAACTTTGTCAAGTTATATAAATATATAGATTTTACTGAATGATTTTCTAAAACGAATTAACAAAACTTATCCTTAAATGCAATTAAATATACTATTCTTTGACTAATGAGGACACACTTTTTTCATGGTTATGCTTTTTTATTTCTAATGAAGAAACTCAGAAATTGACCGACCCCAAACGAATGGGATAAGACCAAAAAAAAATAGGTGCCGGAGCTCACTTCTTGTCAAGTTTTTTGTAAACCGTTAAAAAGGTAGTGGAGCGGCACTCCACTGCGCTCCGCCGCAAATAAAGCACTGACAGGGTTTTTTTTTTAAAAAACGATGCCGGAGTTCACTTCTTGTCAAGCTTTTTGTATACCGTAAAAATTAGTGGTAGAGCGCCGCTCCACCGCAAAAAAAGCACCGGATAAGACGAAGTAACAGAAGATCACAAACATTATGTATACATATGTGATAAAATACACAATGTTTCGTTTTTATTCATATAATTTGTATAAACTGGTAGAGTAAATTTAACTATAGAACTGATTTAAACCTGAACCAATACTGTTTAATAACTGTCTGAAATATGGTTATTCTAAGGTACAGATAAATCGTGCTTTAATCATTTTATTGGACCGAACGGCGCCTAACATTTATGATAATTTCAACTTACTCTACATGTAATCATACTCAACTCGCAATTCACACGTCTAACATTATTGCATTTAAATGTTTATGAAAACAGAATAATATAAATGCACGTAATATGTGAGACACACCTTATCAAAACACATTTCCATTAAATAAATGATCTCAAGGTAAATTTTCCTTTTGTTTTATTATTGTATTTATCTCTTAAACTTTCAGTAGAGATTAAATAAAAAATCTTGAGTTTATTTCCACGTGAGATTTGAAATTCAATATAATGATATATTTAAATTTTGTCTCAATTATCGATCAAAACTTATATAAAGGATTTAAAAATATTACAATTGTACAAAGGATATGAAAATATTCAAGTTCTAAAATTTTAAGTGTTTTGCGTGTTATCAATATAAATATTTATTGTAATTTGTTTTATCAAACGTTGTTTATTCCACTTTATATAACGGTATAACTATAACCCTACCGGTTTCAATGTTTTCACCTCGTTGTCAGCGGAACACATACAAATCTTGCATGTGCTTTCCCTGGTGATGAGATGGAAACTTTGAAACCTTAAGGGATATACCGTTATATAAAGTGGGATAAACAGTGTTTGATTAAATAAATTACAATTGTCTTTAAACCTCCACAATGTTAATGCCTTAACTATAAATAATATATAAATTAATCGTTATATTTGCTTTATGTGTTAAGAAAAAAATAGAGGTCAATGGGTGGCATACAAATGAATGGTTGAATTAAAATAGGCATTAAGTACCAAAAAAAAAACAAAAAAAAAACTAAGTATGCAGTTTCATTATATATGACATATAGTATAGAACGAAACTGCATACTAAGTTTTTTTTTTTTGGTACTTAGTGCCTATTTTAATTCAACCATTCAAATGTTGAATTAGTAGTTAGTCCCGGAACTTATTAATCGATGTATTATGTTATGTGAGTAATGGCAGATTAGAGCAATCTGCGATAAAGGCAGTATTTCCTCATATGCTGGAAGAGTTACGAGAGATATTCTACGGCCTGTAGCGATTGGAAACAAAGTCAATGGAGTATTAAAATACACACACTCAATTCGAATATTATCAAAAACTGTTAAATAGTAGTCCATAAGAGTGTTTTAGTAACAGCTTTGATGTAGGATAGTAAAACATGGACGTGAAATAAGACTGAAGAGAACCGAATAAATTTTGTAGAAAGGTGTACACTTAGATGAATACACAGGGCGATAATGTATGATTGAAAACGTAATGAAGTGATTAGAGATGAATGTAAACTTAAGATTGATGTGTTTAGTAATATGAAAGAGAGAACTCCGAGATGGTCAGGGCACGTGGAGTGAATGAATGATGATTGACTAAAATAATGTACAGTACAAATGTGAGTGGAATGCGTGGTAGAGGTTTATCAAGGAAAATATGGTTGGAATAAATCAATTCAATTTTAAAAGAATGAAACGTGAAAGAAATCGTTGGTGTTGTATTAGAAGTTATGTGAATGAGAAATAGGGGAAATATTTGTGTCGAGATATAAAAATCTGATACTCATTAATTTTGATAAATGGTTCGCGTCACTCAATAGCGAAATGTGCCCAATATTCCCAAATGAGACTAAATCACTAAATAAAATAAATTAAACAAGAGAAACTAAATAAGCATGTAAATTATCTTGTTGAATGTTTATTTTTGAAGTAAAACAAATATCGTTGAGATGCATGGTCACGCTGAAACATGTTGGACTTCATTGTAAAAGGTTCGTATCTTGCACTATGGATAATTCGAACATTTTTTTGGCCTATTATTCAGAGCTATAAGAATACCATACCATTAAAAAAATACAATATTGCACCTGTTCATATTAATTAAATCATACGTAACGAAGGCATTATAAAAATGCATTGTCATTATTATATATGCAACATTCAAACTTTATCAAAACAATGGACCAGGAAGTGATTTAATAATATAACTTATCAATACTTGTGCAACACCACGGATAATGCTGTTTTCTCATCTCAAACTAGTTGACGGGTCAAAAGTTACCACTTTGGTGGTCTGATGAATACCCACACATCTGAAAGATAAAAAAGTTATTGGCAAATGTCTATTAGCCTGGCAGGTTGAGAAATGGCTGTGGGATCTTACCATATGATATTTCGTTGAAGTGTTTCTGGGTCTTTCAAATTTAGCGGTTTTTTTAATTCTATATTTTTTAATTCTTGAATAAAACACACAATTTGCTTTGATTTCAAAATCTTTTAATTGGTCATTGAAGTATAATGTATGACATTTAAACACAAAAAAACAATATCCGCCAAATGTCCACCTCTTGCAGTTCCACAGATGTCCACTCTTTTATCAAAATTTTCGATGACATTTTCGCATAATTGCGGTTCTAACTCACCAATAATGCGAATAATTTCATTCTTCAGCTCTGGAATTGATTGGGGGCTATTCTTATAGACCTAGATTTTCACGCAACCTTAGATAAAATAGTCCAACGATGTCAGATCACATGATCTTGGTGGCCAATTAACATCACCGTTTCTGGAGATTACAATACATAAAATAATTCTCAATTTGAACGCGTTGTTGTAATGTACGAGTATACGACCTTATTTGTATAAATGTCATACATTACACTTCTCAAATGTCACAAAAGCCAGACAAGTTCGCGACGCCATCTGTGTTTTATCCAAGAATTAAAAAAAGCGCTCAATTTGAAAGACTCTTTATAACACAATATCACTTTTTATTCATCTAATATTTATTTAGTAAGATTACTTTCAGGCTTTTGTTCATTTACATTTTTATCATCATCAACAATCACAGCACGCCCCTGTTAGGGAAAATAGAGAGAACATATATCTACTTCATTCTATCCTGACACACGTTTTCGCTTGTGCCACGTCCATACACCTCATCGCCCATACAGGTAATCTTTTTGGTAGAGTCTGAGAGATGCAAAAACTTATTGGCAAATGTCAATTAGTCAGACACATTGAGAATTGACTGTGAGGATCATACTTTCTTTTATTAAAACAAAATATTTATTATTTTCACTGTATATAAAACAGACATAAATATTTACCATCACGTTGTTTCCCTGGTGGAATAGGCAGAGAGGAAAGAGTGTCAGACTAACTTATTTTAACAAACGTATTTCCCCTTTTCCACATTCATCAATGTTTCATTCTCATAAAGTATCATTCACTTAATTCAATCTTACTTTCTTTGCTCTTTCTTGACAACGTCTTCCCCTCACATTGGCACTTAATATTTGTTGTATTAATATTTTTTCATTCATTCGTTCCTCGTTCCCAAACCATCGCAGAGTGTTCTTTCATCATCTTACTCAACACTTTAGCCTTAAGTTCATATTCATCCCTAATTACTTCATTCAGTATTATATCATGCATTGCCCCCCCCCATGTATTATTCTAAGAGTAAGCGTTTCTACAGCATTTATTTGACTTTCAATAGTGCTTTTTTAGATGATAGATGCAACACTTATGACCCAACTATTTTCAGAAAAGTTTTTTTTTATTTTTTTATTCGCAATAGCTGCCTTTTATTACTTTGTACGTCACCTGATTTGGAAGATGTGAGGTTTTCATACTGACGTTTCGTTGAAGCTTCAAATTAATAAATTGTGTCAAACCTCTGAAATTACCCAGGATCTTAAAATGTATTTATCTTATAAAACAAATCACGATGAAAGCAACGGTTTTTTAATATAGTATTCCTGAAGAACTACGAGTAGGTACAAAAATCTTAAATATGAAAACTTGTTTTTTAGCACGGGTTTTGAATTGACAACCCTTGTAACGGAATATCTTTATAATTGATAAAATAATATGTTGCAAAATATAGCGGAACTAACCAAATGCCATTTATTAGAAAAGAAAATTTTGTAAAGAGAGACTGTTGTGGACTACCATCTCAGCAGAAAGTTTTCAGTTGTGTTATTTACTCTGTTATACAAAATATAAATTAACACTAGACCACCGGAGCTTGGCCTTACGATAGAGATAAATTGATATTAAGTCGAAACGAAATACATTATAAAACATTTGCAATCGTGGAAACAATCACACGGCGCACGGAGTAGGACAACGGCCAGCGGAAGAGTCGTGAGATAGCCTGCGACTATCATACTTGGTGATCTCGCAGTACTAAGCATAGAGTAGGCTGGTGCGCTCAATTGGGCGAGGAAAATGATCCGAGACAGAACAGCGTTAGTTTATACTGGAAACCTACAGGCTGACGCAAAATAAACAATTTTTAGGTTATTCAATTTTAACTTTTTAACTGATTTATCAACGGTTTCAGCTTTAACTTTGTGGAACTTCGTATTAAAATATAAAACTTTTTCATTGATTTGGATATTGTAGAACTCCATTTAGAAAAATATATTTATATTTAAATGTTAAAAATCAATATAATAAACTTAAATTAAAATGACAAGCCAGTTTCGCTTTACAAAATCATTGTCAAACTGTACTCAATACATTGCTTACCAAGTTTATGTGACATAGCAAAGTATGGGTTAATGGAAGGTGTATGGGTGTAGAAACATGAACATGTGTTAGATATTTAAGTCTGAGGCTATGTTCTCTCTGCCTACTCCAACAGGGAGATGGCGTCATTGCATTTATGTACACGTATGTATTATAATATTATTTGTCACGGGTTGCTAATCGACCTGGGTGCTGGCGATTTATGGTTTTTGTATTTCTGATAGAAGTATGTCCCGACCTGGGAGCTGGCGATTTATGGTTTTGATTTCTGATAGAAGTATGTCCCGACCTGGGAGCTGGCGATTTATGGTTTTGATTTCTGATAGAAGTAAGTACCGACCTGGATGCTGGCGATTTATGGTTTTTGTATTTCTGATAGAATTAAGTACCGACCTGGGTCCTGGTGAGTTAGGATTTTTGTATTTCTGATAGAAGTAAGGGGTAATAATAAATTCATAAAAATATTTCGGCTTTTTTTGTTCGATTCCATAACGATTATTATGAGATGGTCACGAGGGGCGCGGTTTTATAGTTCACTTGGCCTAGACGACTTCCGTGGCCTAATTGGTAAGATGCTTGTACCCCAACCCGAGGGTCGCGGATAGATTCCTTTTGAATACACTTATACGAGTAATAAGGGATTGTAAAGTGAACCACAAATAATCGGGAAATTCATCTTACTCAACACTTCAACTTTAAGGTCACATTCATTACTTATCACTTTATTGCGTATCCTACCATACATTGGGTGCAAATTTCAATAAAGTTAAAGGGAAGGAAAACATTTAGGCCGTCGATCGGAGCGTGGTTGCTATTGTGGCAGGAGTTCGAGAACTTGAGCCTGCGAGAGGAATGATTTGTGGAAAAGGTTTGTGTGATCTCTTGAGTGTGGTGTTTTTTGTTGTTTCATGTTACCATACTCGTAGCCTCAGACTTAAATATTTAGCACACGTTCTTCATGTTTCTACACTCATACACCTTCCATTCACCCATACTTTGATATATACACTTGGTAAGCAATGGTTTTACTCGTATATAATCAAAAATCGGAAAGAAGTATCGATTTATTTTTTCCTGCTACATGTCCTCAGTGAAATACTGACAAAAACCTAGTTTACTGGGGACATGACAAATGAAAGGCAACAAACCCAGATCCATTAATGTTATCAGTGAGATACAGGCAAAAGTCTAGTTTACTGGGGACACGACAAATGAAAGGCAACAAATCCAGATAAATTAAAATTGTGTGTCCGAATTAAATTACCTGTTGTTTTTTCGCAAATGATGTATATTTCTTGTCATGTGTAAAATAAATAAAATGGTCATCCCATGTATTCTTCTCAGTGCACGCATTTCTTCAATATTTATTCGGTTCCTTTTAGTATTTTTCCACATTCACGTCTCACTCTAATACATCAAAGTTGACACCGTTGTTTACTATCATCTTAACCGTTTTTTACACTGTCCGTTAATTAAAATGTATTGATGGAAAACTATCGTTAATTTTGATCCCATCCTATACTTTGGTGCAGGGTATCACAATCACGTAATGTTATTATATGAAACCAACCGGAAAATTTGTGTTTGCTCGACTCGTGTAATGATACACGGTACTTTAATATTATACCACTACCCTAACTGCAACATGATCAAATCGGTTCTAACAACAATTTCTAGTCATTGTACCATAAAAATAGATGACGGAAATATTATTACAATTCATGATCTCATGCTTCAAAAACTCAACTATTATCACACTCCCTTTGTTGACTCTACTGGCAATGGAGGTTCACAGTCGATCTCACTACTCTACTCTAGATATTCAAAACTCAACTATCATCACACTTGTTTGTTGACTACTAACTTTGGAGGTTCACGGTCGATCTCACTACTCTACTCTAGATATTCAAAACTCAACTATTATCACACTTATTTGTTGCCTACTAATTATGGAGGTTTACGGTCGATCTCACTACTCTACTCTAGATATTCAAAACTCAACTATTATCACACTTATTTGCCGACTAATAACTATGGATGTTCACGGTCGATCTCACTACTCTACTCTAGATATTCAAAATTCAACTTTTATCACACACACACTTATTTGTTGACTACTAACTATGGAGATTCACGGCCGATCTCACTACTCTACTCTAAATATTCAAAACTCAACTATTATCACACTTATTCATGACTACTAACTATGGAGGTTCACGGTCGATCTCACTACTCTACTCTAGATATTCAAAACTCAACTATTATCGCACTTATTTGCCGACTACTAACTATGGATGTTCACGGTCGATCTCACTACTCTACTCTAGATATTCAAAATTCAACTTTTATCACACACACACTTATTTGTTGACTACTAACTATGAAGGTTCACGGTCGATCTCACTACTCTACTCTAGATATTCAAAACTCAACTATTATCACACTTATTTGCCGACTTTTAACTATGGATGTTCACGGTCGATCTCACTACTCTACTCTAGATATTCAAAACTCAACTATTATCGCACTTATTTGCCGACTACTAACTATGGATGTTCACGGTCGATCTCACTACTCTACTCTAGATATTCAAAATTCAACTTTTATCACACACACACTTATTTGCCGACTACTAACTATGGATGTTCACGGTCGATCTCACTACTCTCCTCTATTTATAAAAAAAACTCAACTATTATCGCACTCCCTTTGTTGACTCTACTAGCCATGGAGTTTCACAATCGATCTCACTACACTATTTACTGTACCGTCATAATCGATCTTGATTCCTCTAGATATTCTCGACTCAACTATTATCAGACCCAATCACTCTAGTGGATCTATTAGCCATGAAGGCTCAGGATCCATCTCACTACACTTCTTCAAGTATTCCAACCTCAACAAAAATTATATCCAATAATTCTGTTTACTCTACTAGTAATGGAGGCTCATGTCCAATCTAGTCCTCCAAGATTTCTAACTCAACTATAATGAGATCCAATCACTCCAATGACTCTACTCGTCATAAAGGCTTATGACATATTTCACTACACTCCTCTAAGTATTGTCAACTCAACTTTTGTCATATCTAACCACTCTGTTAACTCTATTAGCCACGAAGGTTCATTGTCAATATCAACATACTCTTTTTAGTATTCCAAATTCAACTATTATCAGATCCAATCATTTTGTTCACTCCACTAGCCATAGTGGCTTATTGTCGATTTCACTACACTCCTCCAGATATTACAAACTATATTTTTCACTACACTCCTCCAGATATTACTACTATACTAAAGAAAATGTAGCACGATCCCTGTGACGTTTCACAAATTTACCCCAATACAACCTTGTAACGATGTTCAGTAATTTTAATTATTTTATCAACTTTAATATAAGCCTCGATTCTAATAAATAGCAAGTTATTTAGGTAAATACATTACATAAAACTAACAATAATGACAAATTAATACATCTTGTTACAAATAAGCAAAAATATGTAAATTTGTTAAAATCAAATAATATTTGGCGACGTTCGTCAAAAGTCACTACGTTAGTCTGCATTGGCTAGGGATGGGGTATACGATAATTGGATATTAAATTTTTTTACACATAAAATTAAATGTTTGTAATTAGTATAAATTCATAGTGGATCTTGACCTATTTAAATATATATACAAATCACACAATATATCAGAAAGTCAGTTTAATGAAAATTAGGAATTAAAACGTCAGTTTAGAGAAAAAAAATACGATTTATAAAAAAAACGATTCAATTTGTAAATAAAACGATTTTATCCCATCCCTTTGAAATATGACATTTCAAACGTCACAGGGATCATGCTACATTTTCTTGAGTATAGCATCGAATTCAATCACTCTGTTTATTATATTATCGAATCAAATATATGGATTGTAGGAAAAAGTTACTTTTTTGTGACATTATTAATTTATTTATTTGTGATAAGTATTTAGAGACAGTATAATTATACCATTATTTTTTTTATCTATTAAGTAAGTTTTTTTTAATTATAAAGTGGTATATTTTTTATATTGTAAGAAAAATCCATAACATCGAGTTGTTTTAGTTTATAATTAAAATTTAAAAAACAAAAATAAAGCCTTAATATAAATAAGGTAATACATGGTTGGTATATTTTTATTGTTAATGAAATAAGTTAAGGCAATGTGTGAGATGAGCAAATTAATTAAATAGGAAACATTTCATGTAAAAATGTTGAATTACTTAAAGACAAAATTACGAAAATAACACTTCAATACTGTAATTAATGTTTCAACATTAATTACAAAATTATACATGGAAGAGCATTTTTCAAGTTGCTCACTCACCCAAGCAGATATATACGTAATGAAATATGCTAAATTCTTATGATCACCGATGTATACACTTTGTAATGCAATGAAAACAAAGAAATACCTTTTTGTTTTCTTAAAATATATTGTAGTATCATTAATTATAGAGTAATTGAAACCAATGCATATTGTATAATTTTAAAATGCGTACTATCACGCCGTTTCCTGCAGGGGTAGGCGGAGAGCCAAGCATCTCAAACTTTCATATCACGATATACTATTGTATAATATCCTTAACTGTCCCACCTTACTGTCCATGCAGTGAGACTCTGGAATCAGTTACAAACCAATATAAGAATCGCTCCGTCCTTGGCATGCTTTAAGAAGCGACTGAAAAACCTCTTAATTTCTAGTCAGTAAAATAACGTGTGTCATTCCTGATTTTTCTTTTCCTTTCCTCTCCCCCATCCCTTCCTTTCCTTTTGATTGATGATATCTAACTTTATATGAAAAATAATGTTCGGGAGACTGTCCGTCTTTGTGGTGTTCGTGGGCATGTGCTCACGTATATGTTTTTGGATTTCGTGGGGATGGATAGTCATTTGAATGATTTATGCGACCACGTAACTTGCTTCATTTACTTTTGTCTGGTTGGTTGGAAGATATTGCCGCCTGGTAATAAGCCCGCCAGATTGTATTTGCACAAAAAGTGTTCAATGAATAAATAAATACTTGAACGTGAGAAATAGACGCCAACTTTACACCACGAAACATACGTCAAGGCGCTGAACTGGTTGAAAATGAAATAGACACCAAATTCACATAATATCTCTATTGTATGTATTGTATAATATCATCAACTGTTCCGCCGCCCCCTCTTATCTTGTCGAAAAATTTCAGCGTCATTTCGATGATGGATTTGAGCTACGCTCAAACAGAGATTATTAATTGACTATCCCAGTTCACCACCCTTCTTTTTTACTCCACCTTTTACTGTACGTGCAGTGAGACTTTGGAACCAGTTACACACCAATGTTAGACCCGCTCCATCTTTCGCACGCCTTAAGAAGCGACTGAAAACCCTCTTAATTTCTAGTCAGTAATATAACGTGTTTCATTCCTGATTTTTCTTTCCTCTTCGCCATCCCTTCCTTTTCCTTTGATTAATTATATCTCATTCTCACATTTACTACAAGTATGTACGATTATATTGTTCATAAATTTCATTAAGATGAAAAATCACACGATTTTTTGCGACCATGTAACTTGCATTATTTACTTTTGTCTGGTTGGTTAAAAGAGATGGCAATAATCCCGGCGGATTATTTTTTTGCAATAAAATGTTAATAAATAAATAAATTGATACTTCTATCACCTCCTCTTTGATACTTCTATCATTCACCTTCTATCACCTTCTTTTTACTTCATTCATAAATTAATTCACTTGACCCAGCCTTAAATTTCTCGATCGTTTTCTATTACGACTCCCATTTATGATTGCAATATTCAGTTAGTCTTCCGTCATCCATATCAACTTTCGTCACCCGTTCAACATATCAACACCAACTCAACGTACTCTTTTTTATCCTACTTAATACAATTATTACGAGTAGCTCGTATTCATTCTCAATAAAAACATTTATTATTCTGTCAGACATCGGCACATGACGTATTATTTCAAGTGCACGCATTTTCACTATATTTATTTTTGCAAACCAATTCAATCTGGTTTTTTTTTTCAGTTGTATAACTTTTTTTATTTCGACAACTTTTGATGAAATAATTAAATCGGTTTTCGAAATTTAAATTGATCCCTGAAAAAATTGCTTTTTTTTATTAATGACGCAACTCTACAATTTAATTCTGTACACAAAATAAAAAACCTCAAATATCATAAAAATCTATTTTAGAATGAACTTTGAAAACAAACAATTTAAATGTAAATTTTTTGAAGTTGCACCAGTAACTTACTAAATTTTTATTAAACTTACAAAATTTTTGAAATAATTGAAAAATCTAAACTAAATCATTGAAAAACCTTTCTAGTTTTTAACCTAACCTTACTAAATTTTTGAAATAATTGAAAAACCTAAATTAAATCATTGAAAAACCTTACTAAATTTTAACCTATCCTTACTAAATTTGTGAAATAAGGCAAAAACCTAAATTAAAACACTGAAAAACCTTACTAAATTTTAATTCATTGGTGGAAATGTGTCATATGTAAATTGAGATGAACTTTTTCAAAACTGAGATCCACGAAATAAAAGACATATAATAATTAACTAATAAGAGACACATGACACGCATTACAACTAATTAAATGTTCACCATCCCTAGAGTTAAAACCTCTTTTGCCCAAAGGCAATATGCTTATTTGGCTCCCGTGACGTACAATGGCGTGCCGAATTCAATAAAGATAAAGGAAGGAAAACCATTTAGACAGTCGATCGGAGCGTGGTTGTTATTGCGACAGAATTTTGAGTACTTGGGCTTTCAGGATGAACGACGTGTGGAAAATATTTGTGTGGGCTCTTGAGTGTGGGTTTCTTCTTGTTGTTTTGATTTTTGTTGTTTTGTATTTGTGTTTCTGTATATTTTTGTGTTAATTTTTATTCTTATGATTGTGTACGGTATATTATGGGATGAACATGTTTGGTTTTATTTTTGTTTCATTTTGGGTTCATTTTTGGTTTTACTTTTGTTTTTTATTTTATTCTTATGATTGTGTGCGGTATATTATGGGATGAACAGGTTTGATCTTTCTGGAGTGATGATGTGTGAAGAGTTTGATTCCGCATGATGTTTCCAGTTGTAATTGAGTGTCACTGTTTGTCAGGTTGATGAGAACGTGCAACGGGGTTTTTTTTTGTGTAATCAAAAATCGGAAAGAATTATCGATTTATTTTTTCATTCTAAATATCCTCAGTGAGATACAGGCAAAAGCCTAGTTTACTGGGGATACGACAAATGAAAGGCCACAAACCCAGATCCATTAAAATAATGTATGTCTTAATTAAATTACCTCTTGTATATTTATTGTCATGTGTAATAATAATAATAAATATATCCCCAATATAATCATATGATTTGATATCTCAATCATAACCGTGGTCTGTTTCAAGACTACCGTTCCAATGAAGTTGACGCCTAGCTTTCTATCCATTAAGATCATTTCTATGTTACACACGTGGGACAAGTATGTATTCTCTTTCTTCCTGGGTGGGATAAGTTAGCAAAGTGATTCATAAATTCGATACTAGAACATTAATATGAACTCCGTGATCTAATTGGTAAGGCACTTGTCTTCTAGTTCGGGGGTTGTGAGATCGATTCTCGTTGGAACCCTTTAAAAAAGAGGGTCGCGTCAGACTTTTTATTTAGACCACTCGAACATCTTCTTGGTCGGTTGAAAGATATGTATGTCAATAATCCTATTAGGCGATATTTTTGCTACCTTTCATTTCCAAGCAGTGACAAAAGTCTTGTTCCCAACCAGGTTTGATAAGCTAATCTAATAAGGAAGCCAACTGGGTGTGTGTAAGATGCGGGACAGGAAACAAAGTCAACGGGGCTCTCAAACATATGCAACAAATCCCCTCAACAACATAATTTAAGTATCAACTTTGGTGTTTGGACGTGAAACGTAAGCGTGTTAAAATAATGAAAAAAGGGTCAAATAAATATTCTAGAAATTCGTGCACTGATAATAATACATGGGGTTACAATGTATATACGGAATAAAGTGATTAAAGATTAATGTGAACTTAAATCCAATGCATTTAGTCAGATAAAGACACGCACTTTGAGAGATGGTTCGGGCATGTATAACGAATGAATGAAGAAAGACTAATAAAAAAAATAACATATATAAAGTAAATTTGAGTGAAAAATATTGAAGAGAAAAATCAAGTAAAGTGGGGATGGATCAAAAGGATTATATTTTTCAAAATTTTTATTTAAAATGTTAGATAAATCGTACAAAGTGTAATATGTAGAAAAATGTGTAACATGACTGGGAAGTCTAGCGCTTTCTCCTTTCTGCATACTCCTAGAAGTAGATGCAATAATATGTTTGTATTTTCACATCAATATTAAATGAACGATATATTAAATTGTCAATATCACCTTCATAGTATATTGAAGGACAAACACACAGTGTCGGTATTTCTCGAGTTTTTTTTCCTAGTTGTCAATATTCCAAGTACGAGCACAATACGTGACCACATCTGGTGATTAAAGCTGGGATACGGTTTCAATTGGACCGATTAGGCTCGCCGCCCATCGAACAACCTTGATCCGGGAGGTCAATACTCACAACAGTCCTAAGTAACAATCACACCACAGTGCGCATGCTGTTGCCCGAGAGGCGATTGCTCTCCTCCGTACAGTTTAAACATTGATTTAGTTGACAGGTCCGGCATAAAAAAATAATTGCCAATAATTTTTTTAACTTAAAAAAATATAGTCACAAAAAATGTTTGAAGATAGAGGAGAACTAATTCATCAGACTTTGGTTTTACTTTTTTGGAACTCTGGAACTTAGGAACACTAATTGCATTTATCCCCGCTACACGTGTTTCTTCCTCCTATCCTGAGGCTCTATTGGAATTACCTCGATTTGTTACGAGAGCATTGCTCATATCAGGCTGGTTCCATGCTACTATAGACGGCCCACGTCAAATTTGTACATATTTTATTGATAGAAAGACTTAAATTTTAATAAATTCATTACTAATTAACTAATTGAGAAATATTTTTATACAATATTTTACGAAAATTGAAATTTTTCCAGCAAAATCCATGAAAACTTTTGATGTGGGTCGTTCATAGTAACATGACACAAGTCTGATATAAACACTGCTCTCATAAGGGTAATTCCACTTGAGAGCCTTAGGATAGGAGGTACAAAGACGTGTAGCGGGAATTAATGTAATAAATGGAATATCAAAATATTATTTTGTTAAATATTAAAATATGGAGTTCCACAAAGTTAAAGCTTTGTACAAAGCTCTTATATAAATATTTCACCCAACACAGTAAATAAAATAGTCAAATATTTTTCAGGTTGGTCGGAAGAACTTATTGGTTGCAAAGCTTAACCTTGGTTACAAAACTTAACTTTAACCTTATACAAAGGATCTTTTAGGGTTATACCGTTGTAATAAGTGGAATAAACAGTATTTAATAAAAAAAATAACAATATAATACTCGTACAATACAATAAACCGTGTGTAACTAAACCAATTACAATATTGTAATTTATTTTTATGTTTGTACAATAATTTACTTTGTTTAGTAAAAAAAAAAAAAAACAAAATGCAGTTTTTCTTTACGCGTCATCGATAACACCACTCATGCAAAAACAGGCTTCCCAGCCGCTATATCTGATGGAAGATACTCGTTTTTTTTTATGTTAGTCTTGTTTGTGCTCCCTTGAAGATGAGGTGAAAGCCTTGAAACCGGTAGGGTTATACCGTTACAAAAAAGTGAAATAAACAGTGTTTGGTAAAAATAAATTACAATGTCTTTAAACCTCCACAACGTTAATGCCTTAACTATAAACAACAAACTACAATATATTTAACCCTCCACAGTGTTCATGCCTTAACTATAAATAATATATAAATGAAATTCCGTTTCGGCACGTACAATTACAAAAAAGTTATCTTAAGTCAGCCCTGGTGATTATTAACTTAATACAACATATTGCTCTAGAAAATGAAACAAATGATGATTGAATCTGTTATTACTGATTTTTCTGTGAAAACGATCATTAGTGCAATTCATAGATAGATACAAACTACAATAAAGTCTACCATTAAGACTGGCGATCACGTCAGCCGGCATTGTGCATTACTGAAGTGGGCCTAACAGCCTAACAGCTGAAGTGCCCATTATATTTTCATTAATCTTCATCCGCCCGAGGTCCTGCTAATGGATAGCATTAAATATTCACTGATTTCGGGGTCAAACGCCTCACTCCTATTGATTTACGGTTAATCGCGAACGAAACTAGTTCAATTTAAATATGTAGGTTGTTGCATTTGTATCGAAGGAATTTCATTTCCGTGGAAGGAGTTAAATCTAAATATACTCGTATGTATTTCGAACTGAGCTTTTTAAAAGTCTATCTAGATATCATTTATTTATTTCACGTCAATAGAAGTATGGCCGCGCGGTTAAGTTACGGTTTCCTAAGAAAGCGGTGCCGTTATCTAGCAAACGTAATGTAGCGGTGGTTGACGTCACTAAAACGTTGTTTTTGCAAACCAGATGGCGTTGGTTTCCTAGAGAGCGTTTGTTGTGAACTTAACGTCAAATAGCGGTGCCGCCACTTGCATGACGGCCGACATAGCGGAACAAACAGTCATGGAACGTTTTTTTCCCATGTAACGGTGACCATTTAAAATTAAAAAATGAGTGCAAACCCTTCAAACACAATTTGGACCAATGAAGATGACGAAATATGGATTGATTTTGTAAGAAATAATGAAGCTTTATATAATGTGGAGAGCAAAGACTATAGAAAAGCCCAGTCAAAACAAAATATGTGGAATAATACTAAAATAATAACTAAAATTTGAAATGCACCCTCGGTAGCACAATTTATAAATATCTCACTCTCCTCCAAATGACAATGTTCGTCTTCCAATAACTCCTCATCTTCCAAATATAGTAATAACGGTATGTGTAGATCGTCCATTCTCCACCGCAATACGCTCATTGACCGTTCCCGTCTTTTTTTTCCATTGACCGTTCCCGTCAAGTTTACATCTCTGGTTACCGTTCTTGAGGCCATTTTCTTACGTCCGCCACATCACGTCATGTTGCGGCCGCTACATAACGGCGCCGCTTTCTTAGGAAACCGTAGCTTTACGCTCTGGACTTTCATGCGGTGGGTCACCGGTTTAAACCCCGCGCTTTGCTACTCCTCTTGCATGACACTGATTTTTTTTCCGCCTAGTATTTGAGGGTATGTTATAAGAATATATATCACTTCTGGTATATCTTTTCTTTCAAAAAAGGAAAAATATGCCGGTTTATTCCGATCGTCTCACTTCAGTATGCCATTTGATCAAGTACAGATGCGTGGTCGGTGAGTTTGCTGACGTGCAAAGGTTCAATAACTTAAAAACAAACTCCACGGTATAATTTCGCTTTCCAAATGACGTTGGAATGACAAGAGGATCCTCGACTACGGGGCTCAGCAACGACGAATCACTTCACATAAAAGCATAGATAAGTTTACTTTAAGTTTTATCTCAAATCATTGCACTTTTCTCGCCAAATGTATGATTCAATAGATTTCACAAAATACGTTTATCGTAAAAATCAAATACACGAGTACTTGGCAGATGTAAAAGATATATGAGAAGCAAAGGTGGAGCAACAAATTTAATAAATGTATTACATTTTTGTTTCACATCTCACACAATGCAATGCAGTTTTTCTTTACGCGTCATCGATAACACCACTCATGCAAAAACAGGCCGCCCTGACGGAAGAGACAACTCTTCTGCATATAATTGCCATATATCATATTACACATTGTAAAAAGTAAAGGTAAGTTTTATTTTATGATTAGGGACATCAGTTTTTCACTCATGAACTTATTTAAGTGGTAATTGAGTATTTTATTTTATGAAATATGTATATTTGTTTTTGTAATAAAAAATTTCCAATATAAACTGTACATATTTGTGTAAAAATTTAATTCGAATACATCTGGTGGATTTATTGCTTTAAAGTAATTTCTTACAAATTAACCAGATTTTGTTTCATAATTATAAGTGCTACAAATGACCGTGCTTTTAAACATAGTGTATAAAAACAATATTATTTTTTTCATAAAAAACTGAAAGACAAAATTTTATCCTGGCATGTATCTTTCATTTATCCTCTGTTCATTCACCTCATCGTGTATACTATCTTATTATAAAAGCTTTTCCACAATCTCAAGAAAAATAGAAATTCAGATGAAACTGTATAGATGTTAAGTGAGAAATATTTTGAAATAAATAATGCTTCTTTAGTTTATTCTTAAATATCGATAAAGTTGCTGCACATCTGATTGAGCCGGAGGTAGGAAGATTATTTATAAGTCAAGACGAGTGAACCGCAAAATATGGTATTTAAAATTGTGTGATGCGTTGGTATACAAATGATTCTGTTGTCACCAGATCGGATGGTGAATCCATGATCACAAACAAATCAAGATCACAAACATCCCCATAGTCAATTTACGGCAAGAATATACTTCAGGCCAGCAAGATTCAGTTTTGGATAGGGAGAAAAACGTGCATTCTGTTTCTCAAAGGAGAAATACCCAGTCTTGTGAGATAGGAGGGTGGGGAGATAAGAGTAAAAAATAAAAACCATGGGGCTTAACAACTCATACAAACTTAATCAAATCTGAGATTCTATATTAAGAATGAATTTTAATTCATTTTTAACTAACATCATAAGAAGGCTCTGGTTTACTAAGTTACTTCGTTTAATAATTTATTAATTCATGTGTGCAGTAACAACTCCATGACCGTCTTTTATCCAGGGGGTTGTATGTTGAATTTCCATTTGTATCCAATTTAAAAATAAGGTTGTCTTGTTTTCACTAAAGGCTTGTTTAACACTTAACTGGTTTAAGATAGTCATTACTAAATAAACCCGCCAGATTGTACTTTATATTACAGAATTGTAATATACTACAACACTACACAGTATATATTTAAGTATCACAAGTATTAATTTTATGTTGAATTCCTTAATGTGATTGTGTTGTCGAGTTTACAGACACTCTGCCGACAAAGGTATTAAAATGCAATACCGTGCAGTCGTTGCCCTGGGAATGCATCAAGGACGCGATCTGTATTCATGTGCACTTAACGATTGTAATAGCAACATGCTTTCAAAATTACATTGGAAAAATGAATTGAACTTAAATCATGGGACACTTTGTTTATTTGTTTTTTTTTTGTATAATGTACGGTCAATTTCGACTGTTGAAATAGTTATCTTAACTTGGTTATCTAAGATTTATGATCTGGAATGCGAATCGATAGAAATGTTCAAATTAATGAGCACTGTGTAATACCAATTATGACTTATAATGATGAAACCAAAACGAACACAACTTGAACAAGGAACTTTTTTTAACATCCGAGTTGGGAATATTACGAGCCATTGCAGGAAACTCTTTCTCAGAGAGATCAGAAACTCTCACATCCGATAGACCTGCAACACAGAAGATATCGTCAGATGGAGCAGGAAGAGAAGGTGGTATTGGCGTGACCATGTGAATAGGATGTACATATATCGTATTGATAGTGACACACGAGACCCCCGCAGGCATCGTATGCCAGGAAGGTCGTCTAAAAAATGGAGATATACGAGTAGTTGGTGCTCTGCATCCCAGGAATATTTTTTGCAACATTACCAGATCCAAAATATACATCGAGAAGTAAAAATTTACAAAAAAAAAATTAAGAAATTGGAGTATACAAATTTAACTGTTAAATAAGTATAAAGAAGAATTCTATACCATGTAATCGTTGTGTATAGTGAAGCTAGCTTAGATTATTTTTTAAATTTATGAACTACCCTGACTTGGACACCTACATCGCACGCAGGACACTAATCCAGCAAAGAATGCACTTTTCAGAGATCATGGAACATACGAAGATGGGTAGATCAAAATCAAAATGGTTGGATGGTGTGACAGAGAACTGCCGAACACTTGGTATAACCAATCAGAGGAGGGATGCTGCCGAGAGTGATAATTGGCAGATAATTATTTTTATAAGGGTAACAAAAGATACACATTGCTATGAATCGAACACAAATATCAGAGATAAGTACGTACATACTACCTACCACAAAAATAATACAAGCGCACCAAAGGCCAGTGCTTAGAAGGCCTAGGGACGTATCCCGTACATAAAAAAAATATAACAAAAATATTATTGTAACATATAATTCACCCATTCATTACACATCCTTAAAAAAAATTATTTAAATATACAATATTGTCTTCGGCCCCAATAATCGAGCCTTCGAAAGCCTTAAGAACTACTTGAAGAATGCATACTCGTGTATGTATTTGCCTTTACGGACATAAATTTATTTACACTACCTGAGATGGCCATACAACTTACGTCGACTTTTAGCTTTCCGGACGATTTTTCTTTAAGCTGATTTGTCACTCGCTGTCTCTTTTCTGTCTGTCTCCACTATTCAATGGATATTTTATGAAAACTTGTGTAGAGATTTTTTTTTCTTCAAAGACGAATAATTTGAAACTTTTCTTCTAACAGTAATTAAACAACATAGTAATTAAACCTTTCTACATGCCTGTCTAAATCTACTAAGATCTTACTGTATGTTTTTTTATTCATCAAGTACCTTAGAAAAAGATTTAAAAGTATAACTAGTGAGTTTTACACTCATTTTAAAAGACAACCATTCCAAAAAAAAAATTTTACATTAAAACCAAAAAAAAAGTTACAATCACAATTAAACAATTTAAATAATAATATATATGAGAAGTAAAGTACAGTTATATACAAACAAAATAATAGCAATTTTTTTTTGTTTTTTGACTGTTTCATCTGAGATCAGCTTCCATGGACCATACATACCAACTTTCACAACCTCATACTGCTTGTAATTAATAGTTGGCTTATTAACTTTCGAGTTTCTTCATTATTCCATCTGTTTTCACTCTCCTGCATTCTGTTTGGGATACGTATACTATGCAGTACTCGGTTTTCGAAACTCAGTTAATTTTGTTGGTTGTTAAGTGTCATGATTCACGTTTCAGACTCATAAATTACTACGAGTAAGATGATCGCGTTGAACATTCTCAATTTGGCATTCCATAGCCTTACAGCTCAGTAGTATCAGTTTTTTTTATTTGTTAAATAAATTTTCATCCCTTTCGCTAGGATCTATGTCCTGCATAAAACATTGTCACCTGGTCATACCAGTTTCCCAAATATATTGGCTCAAAGTCCTCTTCCCTAGTATATTAAATCCCAGATCCATTAAAATTGTGTCCTAATTAAATAATCTGTTGTTTTTTTTCGCAAATAATGTATACTAGTTGCAACCCGTGAAATATTCACGGAAGTAAAACCAATTCTACATTTATGAAAATATATATTCATAAATATAGAATTTGTTTATATATATATATATATATATATATATATATATATATATATATATATATATATATATATATATATATATATATATATATATATATATATATATATATATATATATATATATATATATATATATATATATAATTTATACATCGTCCCCTTTTACACTGGATAAAAAATTGTTAGCTAGGTATTTAAAATTCGTTCAGTATCACGTATTTAAAATTCGTTCAGTATTCGTTCAGTACCGAGATTCAAATTTCGAATTACTTTCGGAGAGAATCCAAGTATTCCTCTCTCGCTGTCTTGTATTCAAAATTCAATTCTCGTATTCTTTCTTTGACGACAACCATCGTATGGGTTTTGGCCTATTTATACTTTGTCTTGTCATGTGTAAAATAAATCAAAATAAATATAACATTACATATTTTCAGTTTTTTAACGAGAAGCAGGTAAAAAACGCGTTCATAAATATATAAAATTGGTTTTATTTAAAACAATAAATTGAGTTCGTTGCGCATTTTTGTGTCTTCCTAAAGAGCAACGAAGTCTGCGAAAACAATTATTAGCTATTGAGATGTATTTTACGCAGCTATGTATATGTATTACCATTTGCATAGAAATAAGATATTTTTTTCTAGTTTTTCAAAAAAATATTTCAATATATAATATACAAGGTCTTAGAGTAATTGAACACCAAAGATTCCTGATTTTTAATTACACAGACTTTTTTTTGTAATTTGAAACAAATGACGATTACAAATGGAACATTTAATAATTACTACAATAACCCTCTTGAAAGTCCTACCACCCTCCCTAATAACTACCTTAATTCCTCCTGAAATTATTTATACCTTAATGCCCCCTAAACATTAAAATTGTCCCCAGGGGACGATATTGCTCCCGATCGAAATTCCTGCTCTACGTTAACTTCTAGGCCCAACCTGTTGAACAAATTACCTTTCACCAAGTTTGACAGGTTCGACCATAAGAAATTCATTTCTCAGAAGGAAAAAAAAACAATTATGTTGTAAAGGTTTTGTTGAATAATTTTACTTAATTCATTGTTATTTTTTGTTGTTCTGGAGGTTTTGAATTCAAATAATAGCCAATACTTTAAGCAACTGAAATTAACCTTTGACGTGGAAACGTCTATAAAGTGTCCGTGCTATCACGTGTTAACCTTTTGGCCAATATCTCGCGCAATTTTCGCAACATTTTACATAAAACGCCCTGAAACTTATTCAGTCATATCACGACCATTTCATAAAACGGCTGACGCTATATTTCTTTGGGAGGTCTTGGACGGAATGACATGACCAATTCTCTGCGGCCGTTTTACGCAGCCGTTTTAACGCAGTTCAAGAATATATGAAAATTGGCACCATTCACCCCAAAATGTGTACGTGTAAGAAATCATGGGGACGGTAATTATCAAATGATTATTTGTTTACTCATTTCCATAGAAATACGCTAAAGGGATATATTATAATATACTTGTAAACCATATTTATAAGTATGTTAAAACTACAGAGAAATTAAATTTTAGATAAATATAATGGTTCATTTTATATATATGTGTAATAGGCTATTCATCGTGTTCGAATTTGATTGTCAGATCTTCTGTGGATGAAATACGTTTATGTATATAAGTTTATCGTGATCGAATTTGATTGTCAGATCTTCTGTGGATGAAATACGTTTATGTATATAAGTTTATCGTGATCGAATTTGATTGTCAGATCTTCTGTGGATGAAATACGTTTATGTACATAAGTTTATCGTGATCGAATTTGATTGTCAGATCTTCTGTGGATGAAATACGTTTATGTATGTAAATTTATCGTGATCAAATTTAATTGTCAAATTAAAACTGATCTTCAAGTAAAATCAATCCATGAATCAAGAACCTGGAACTCCTGAGTACAAAGTAAGCATACGCACAATGAACCACCCCGAAAAATGCGTTTTGTATAAAAATAAGAATTTCTCTCATTCATTAAAACATATGATATCTTTCATATTATCCGATTTGGCGATTTGGACATATCGAAGAGCGTAAACGAAGGACAACGCTCTCTTTAACATTTCCCTTCCTGTGCTAAAAAATCCGCGCGTTCCGGTGCTGTGTATTCAATACACATGTAAAAATGTGCGATTTAAAATAAGAATATTCTTAGCCAATCGCTTAAATTAATTAATTGGAAGTCAAAAGTGATAACAATTGAATTTTAATTGCTGAAAATATGAAAAAAACATCGGCTGACGTTCACAAAAAGGGCGAAGAGACCACCTCAAATGAATGCCCGCGAGCTGCTGAAGCGAGAAAAACGAGCGTACTGAGATTCTATTAATTGCGTTCCCATATACCGAAGTAGAGTGAGAGTGAGACGTGAATAGCGTCGCTTCTTACCCATAGTGGTTTTTTAGAATAAATATACCTACGTCACACACTGGCACACTTTTGATTGTATTGGTGAATTTATTCCCGATTTTCACAAAATATCTCTGATGTGGCCGATAAGTGCTAATTATTATTAACATTATTTTTTTAATTCAATGCGTACATGTATAACGGAGGAATACCTAAAATCTGAACCTAGTGCTTATTATATTTATAGAGATATAAAAGTTTTTGGACGCAATGTGTATGTTACTAGTTACACATCACAGGGAAGGAAGGGTTAAACATGTTAATCGAACCTTCGGGTTTAGAACCACTGGAGTAGGTACGAAACTTGCGATTCATCATCGTACGTATTGGTAATTTCACAACTATGTGTACTTCTACAAGAAACTCTTTAACTAGATCGGGAACTTTTTTTACATTTTTTTTTGAGTGCCGTCAGGAATCAAACCTAAAATTCCCAGATATAATTCAAGCATTTTACTACATCTCCCAATGAAGTTTTTTAAATATATTTATTTCAGTTGCAACTTACAACTATTAGATTTATTTGCAACAACTTGCCAATAAATCTTACCCATAGTAAATCAATGCGTTCAATCGACCACGTAGTACCGGCTGCGTTTAACCGTTCCACACCGTCCTGCACAAGTCAACATTCGTTTTCAAGGAAAAAATCTGAACGTCAAAAGCACAAAGGGATAGTCATTGTCAGGCGATGATTAATGCCTGTGCGTGCGCACCTTAACCAGAGATATACATTAACCGTTTAATGTGACCGCTTGGTTATTCAATATACCAGAGAAGTCCTTTCACCAAATTTTTTTAAGACAGTTTACATGATTTTCGGAAAAGAAAATTTATCTGTGTTAACAACTTAACTGAGATACATGAATTTATAAGTTACTCGTAAGAGTGATAATCATAGTGGAAGTTTTCTTAACTTATTGGGTGGTTAACATAAGTTGTGTCCGTTTTTTCCAAATTAAAAAATGAGTACCAAAAGTAAAACACAAAATGGTAAAGGTTATACGTTATTCGAAAGAAAATTTTCTGTTCTGCAAAATATTGTGTTTTACGTTACATATATTATTTTATTTGATTGCAAGCCTTCAAAATGGAATATCAAGTAGACGAAAGTGAGCATTTTCGACACCTCTTTCTGTTCGCGTTCAATCGAGGGAATAAAGCTGTCAAAACTGCTCTCGATATTTGCGAAGTGTACGGTGAAGATGCTATGAATGAAACGACAGCTCGTTGATGGTTTTTGCGTTTCAAAGACGGTAATTTCGACCTTAAAGACATGGAGCGTTCCGGACGACCAGTGGACTTGGATGAGAACCGCTTAAACCATATTATTCATGAAGATCCCGATCAAATCACCGTAGAATTGGCTAAGCAGATGAATTGTAGTCACATGACTGTATACCGCCATCTTAACTGTTATACCCTTTAATAAATTGTTGGGGTAGACAGAAGAGAGAGCGCCAGACTTTCCTATCTCGACACACATGGTTCGCTTCTTCCACATTCATACAACTTTTACAATTTCTCTGACTTTTTATATTTCCTTCATTCAAAATATAATATTAGAGTGTTATTAAGGTAGTATTTATTTCGCTGCTAATGGTATGGATGTACAAATAATAAATAGTACTCGTATATTAAATAATAGGCCAAAGCCCGTACGACGGTTGTCGCCAAAGAAATAATACGAGAATTGAATTTTGAATACAAGAGAGCGAGAGATGAATACTTGGATTCTCTGCGAAAGTAATTTGAATCTCGGTGGGTCCGTGATACTGAACGAATTTTAAATACCTAGCTAACAATTTTTGAACCGGTGTAAAAGGGAACGATTTATAAATGATATATATATATAAACAAATTTTACATTTATGAATACATATATTCATAAATGTAGAATTTGTTTTACTTCCGTGAATATTTCACGGGCTGCAACTAGTATTAAATAATACTGAAACATATTTTATTAAAATTCTTTAATTTTTTACGTTAACTTTGTATGTGTTTATGCGGTGGATACGTAGCGATCCTTACTCCCTGTGAACGCAGAGCGAGCCGCTTGTTATTGTTTAGCGAGAACAAGACAGCGACATATCTTCTGCGCCTTTTTACACACATTCAAAATTGTATAAATATAAGGCGTGTAACAATAAATGACCATTCCATATTCGGATTACAAACTACGAGTTTTATTTAAACAACGCTCATCCATCATCTTCCCATTGCGGGACAACCATCCCTAAAGTGGTGACCCAGACGTGATACTTTCATTTTCGTATCGATCATCATCATCATATCGTAAAGTTCATGATTGAGCATCGTGGCTCCCATGATAACTCTAGATGACTCCTCTCCATCCATCTCTGCACTCGGCGATTCGAAGGGTAACTGTTAAGTGTAGTCTTGTTGCGTCTCTCACTTAGTCAGTCCAACGTATTTGATCTCTTCTTCTTGTGCGACGTCCTGCACTTTCAATGACCTCAAGCTTCTTCAAACTGTCTCCTTGTTTGATGAGGATTGAGTTCATGTGTATGGTACAAGTAATAATGTCTAAAAAGTCAGAGGACTCCTCGTAGGCATATCGTTATCGATGACTCTCATTTTTCGAGAATGGAGGCATTTGTTCGCCTTGCAATTCATCTAATTCAGGGGTATCCAAACTACGGCCCGCAATTACCACCGATCCGGTTTGCGATAGTTAGCCGGATATGCCCTGTATCCGGCCCGTCATAGTTTATTTTGATTACATTGTAAAATTTACAATGTAAGTAAATCATACAAAATAATAATTAGTTGTTTTTATTAAACGACTATAGTCACAAAACACATTAGTTGCACTATATTTTGCTTTTCGCGCATCGGCTATCTCTGCCGCAATGAAATATCTTTGACACTTGCCCGTCAGTACCAACCAAAATTGCGAACGGAGCGAAGTCCACCCTCGAACCCTGCGCCATAGATATTTCACTCGCCGACTAGTCCCAATACGAAAATTTGCGCGTAATTCAAAACTACAGAATGTTGGTATAATGAGCTTGCTAGGTCTTGGCTCTTGGGACTTAATGGAGGAGTCAGTCTGGCTTTTAGGCTAAAAAGTTTGGAGACCCCTGATCTAATTCGTAATATCTTTTCCAGCATCACATTTCAAATGCATATATTTTACATCTTGCTTGTTCTCAGAGTCCACGTCTTCACGCCGTACATACATATTACGAAGACAGAAGTCTTAACTAGACACATTTTTTGTTGTGATGATGATGGTATTGCTCTTCCAATTGGTAGTAAATATGCATATTAAAAAATAGCAAAAAAATATCAAAAGTTTAACGGTACCTTCAAGTAAATACTTTATATGCAATATATATTTATTGCAGTGTTTGATTATTGATCTCGGCAAATAATATCTTAAGCGTTGTTTGGGAATATTCACAGCAAATCTATTTCAAGTGTTTATATTTCTTAACAATTAAAAGCTAAACGTAAAATAGATAATATTTATTCACAGATACACGACATCAGTTGGCCAACAGATTTACACGATTTTCGAAAGTTCCGCCTATTACAAGATCCTGCTACTGCTATTTATTGTTCTTTATAAATGCCTGATTTTATAACTGCTACATTTTATCACGCTTATTTTCATTAAATCTCCACAAAAATATCTTTTGTTAACGTAAAGATTTCTTTTGACCCAATTTATGAAGACAATTTTGTTGTATTACATTTTAGAATGAAATTATGTGTAGTATTACAACGTAATAGTTTAGATTATATTAGATGTGAATGTATGTTTTAAATAAGACGAAGAAATGAGCTTTACAATGGTTTGGACATGTGGAGAGAATTAACGATGAAAGAATTACTAAGCGTGTAAATAACGTGGCTGGACTAAATGTATACGATTTTGAAAGAAGGTTAAGCGAGAAATATGAAAAATAGAATATGGTTTATGGCAACGTGTATGAATGTGGAAGAGGTGAATGTTTTGTGCATCGATAGTAAAGTTTGGAGATCTGTTCCCTCTGCCGGCTCCTCAAGGGACTCCGCGTGATGATATGTATGTATATATACCATATATACAGTTCAACCTGACAGGTTTTTTGCCATGTGATCTACCAGAAAGATGCTGGAATCCGTTTTAAATATATCTGGAATAAAACAGGAATCAAACCCGCAACTTCCATCATCTTCTAACTGTAAAGGGAAACCGACGAAATATATTAAATCTAGAGGCAACATATAAACCTTACCATTAATGAAAACACAAAAAATTAAAATCCCATTACAATTGTCTGGTTTGCTTAGTTCATAAGAAGCTTGTCTTCCTCTCGGAGGTTTTGGGTTCGTTCTCGATGGAACACATATAATAAAATTACCCAGCCTGATTATAATTTTTTCTTGCAACAAAACTCGCATGCGCTAGAAGTTAGCGAGTGTTGTTACCTTCACACGTGTAAAAAGTATTTCCTACACGCACGATGACGAATTATGACTTGCATTCCTACTCCAATGGTTCTTATATTGATGAATAGAGCTTAATATTATGTTGTCTTTCACTTTTCAACATGTATGCATCACCATTTCGGATACAGTGAATGGTGATATAATTATCATTTATGTTATTCATTAAAATCAAATATTTAAGCTCCATGGTTTGTTCGTTAAACACCTGTCTTTACCCTAGGGATTACAGGTTCGATTTTAATTGAAACCCAATTTATTAAAATAGTGTTCGAGTCTGCCTTTCACTTAAGGCCTCCATAACATATCTCTCATTGGTTGGAAGATATTGCCATATAACACCAATTCTCTGGATGTACTGCATACAACGAAGAGAATAACTGTACCTCCTGTACCTTCTAATTTATTTATTTTCTCAATACAGGCTAAGTCCAATTACATTAAAAAATACAAAATTGTTACATTAAAAAAAAATATGTATTATATGTGCATACATATTCGTACATATATACACACATTTATGGTATGCACATATATTCAAAGTTACTTAAATACGTTTATGAGTGCTTACTACGTATATAAGTGACTGAATATATGTGTGTATGAGTATGTATGTGTGCATTTATGTTTAATATTTCAAAAGGGGTAAAGCAAGGATGTGTCATGTCACCTTATTTATTTAATATTTATATAGATTCGTGTGTGAAAGAACTACATAGGTCAATGGGTGGCATTCAAGTGTTACATGTTAGTGTTAGCGAAGAAAGGGGAGGAATTACAGAGTTGAATAAGTAAATGGTCTAAGAATGAATGTTGCGAATTCCAAAATCATGTAGATAGAAAAGCGTGAAAGTAAAAGTGAATGCGATATGTGAATTAGTCATGAAAAATTAAAATAAGCTGAAGAATTCTGCTATTTAGGTGGTATTTTCTCAGATGATGAAATAGTTGAGGGATGGAGAAATGTAGCGATAGGAAACAAAATCAATGGGGCGTAAAAACATATATACTCGAACCGGACAGTATTGAATCTGCCAATATCATAGTCCACAAAAGTGTTTTAGCATCAAATTGAATATATGAGAACGGAACGTGGATGTAGAACAAGACTGAAAAGAACTGAAATGCATGCACTTAGAAGAATACATGGAGTGACAATGTATGACATGATACTGAACGAAGCTATTTGGGATGAGCGCAAACTTAAGACTGATGTATTGAGCAAGCTGAAGATGATATGGTTTTTGCACGTGAAGCAAATGAATGAAAAAAACTAACAAAACAAATATATAGTGCAAATGTAAGCGGAAGGAAGGCGTTGTAGAGGAAGACCAAGGATACTATGGTATATATATTTTTTTAATGTTAACAATTGATCTGACATACCATATTCTCATTTCGCTCATCTCAGTATCAAAGTTTTCGAGATGTGGATCTATGGACGTAACCTGAAGATTCCCTGAAGAGACCGCATTACGAATTTGGAAGGACTTGTTTGCACGTACTGAGAATTGCTTAAAACTGTGAAGATACGCAAGTTAAAGTATCTTGGTCACATAATGAGAGGCACAATCATAGTATAAATAGGCCAAAACCCATACGATGGTTGTCGCCAAAGAAATAATACGAGAATTGAATTTTGAATACAAGAGAGCGAGAGAGGAATACTTGGATTCTCTCCGAAAGTAATTCGAAATTTGAATTACTGTGGGTCCGTGAGACTGAACGAATTTTAAATACTTAGCTAACAATTTTTGAACCGGTGTAAAAGGGGACGATGTATAAATGATATACTCGTATATACAATATATAAACAAATTTTATATTTATGAATATATATTTTCATAAATGCAGAATTTGTTTTACTTCCGTGAATATTTCACGGGTTGCAACTAGTATACATTAAAGGCTAATGAAGTATTCCACAAGTCGTGCACAGCATTCCATTACATCTTTATTTATTTATTTAAGTTTTATTTATTTCTTTTCTCAATACAGGCTTAGCCCAATTACATTGAAAGTAGTCTGTTTCTTCGTTGAATTTAGTTGATAACATTGTGTTTATCGTCATTAACCGTGTTTATTTCGTTATTGCTCAAACAATATTTTTATTGTGTAAAATTTAATGGATTGCATAATATTTAATGAGTCTTAATTTTTGGTTAACGTTCGACGTTTTGTCGTGTAATATTTCAATTGTGTCGATCTTTTTCTCTCTCAAAGTGTTAAACATATAAATGACGTGTGTATATTTACGAACCTTTTGATCACAAGCCTTTTTGGTAAGTCTATCAACATATTTGATTTTGTATGAAAACTACACAGACAATGTACTCTAAAACCGAACGTGTTACTACCATACTCGTATATTGGAAGACTTTTGGGTTAATTAGTTCTAGTGTTTAGCACTGACGACCTCTATGGCCTAGTTGGTAAGAAGCTGGTCTTCCACACGGGGTTTCGTGTTCGATACCCGATGGTACCAACAAAATAAAAAAAATTCTGGTTAAAGAGTTCTAATAATACGCGCATGCACTAAACGTATGCGAGTGTTGTTGCTTGTTGATGTATGATAGTATTTCAAACACACACGATGACGAATCGTAAGTCAATTGTCTATTCCACATACACTATTATACTACACCTAAAGTGATGTTACTGTCATATATCTAAAGATATGCTCATTTTCCTTTGTAGTTCGTCTTAACTTGGTAAGTTTTCTGCAGTTTTCTTACTAAATATGTTTTTTTTAACACATGTAGAGGCGGATCTATAGATATATGGTTCCAGTAACCCCCTTCCTATGTGTACACTTACTTATATATGTTTATTAAGTAATATTTTTTTATCTGTCAATAATAGTAATTTCGAATCCCGGGTGGTAGCGTCGTTATGAAGAGTCTCTTTTCTAAAACTCGCTTTATAAATTTTATTTTTATTTTTATTAATAAACAATTGATAATTTAGGGAGAAATAAATGCTAAATGACGCAGATGACACTGCATCCTTTGGATTAAGATCTTAGTGGAGTGGTTTGTGCACAGTTATGTTGATTTTTTTAAGCTGCAATAAACAGAAATAAGGATAGTGATGATGGTGACCAACCTTTAATAGGAGATAGCACCTTAAGAATAATAAAAAGCTGAACAGATTAGTAGTAGTTTATTATATGCCAAAAAAGCATAACGCAATGAACAATATTAAATATGTCGATTTTCGCACGGGTTTTGTCCGATATTTGTAGTTATTATTCGAACAAAGCTTTCTAAGTTGAGTTTATTTGATTTACGACCAGTTCTTATAGCAGCCAAGGAAAATTTTAAATACATATATAAGGGTTTAGTATTGCAGCCGCTGCGGTACTTTCAAATATTTCAGTATATAAAGCGTGGAGCATGAATCGTGGAGCATAAATGGTTTTAAAATACTTTGAAGTTTGACCAAATTCTCGACCGATATATGAAATTTTTTTACCCTTCCTGTCCTGTGATGTGTAACTAGTACACATTGCTTTTAAAAACTTTAATATCTCTATAAATATAATAAATACTGGGTTCAGATTTTAGGTATTCCTCCGTAATAGATTTACACATTGAATGAAAAAAAATATATTAATAATAATTAGCACTTATCGGCCACATCAGAGGTATTTTGTGAATATCGGGAATAAATTCACCAATACAATCAAATGTGTGCCAGTGTGTGACGTAGGTACATTCATTCTAAAAAAACCGCTATGGGTGAGGAAGCGACGCTATTCACGTCTCACTCTCACACTACTTCGGTATATGGGAACGCAAGAAATAGAATCTCAGTTCGTTCGCTTCTCTCGCTTAGTAGCCAGCGAGCTTTCGTTCGAGATGGTCGCTTTGCCCGTTTTGTGAATGTCGTCTGATGTTTTTTGCATGTTTTCAGCAATTAAGTTTCAATTATTTTAACTTTTGACTTCAAATTTAATTAATTTTAAGCGATTGGCTATGAATATTCTTATTTTTTCGATTTTAAGTCGCTCATTTTTACATGTGTATTGAATACACAATACCGGAACGGGTGGATTTTTTTAGCACAGGAATGGAAAGGTTAAAGACGCTGACACTGTTTTATGACAAAGTGACACCTCTAGGGCGCCTTTTAACTTAAAAAAACATATCTAAAAAAAGCCGTGTTCAGTGAAACCTTAAAATTAAATGGGCTGTCGCCACTTTGAAAGGGAAGTCTATCCCTTAGGAGTATTTTTTTAACTGCAAATGCCCGTTTGTAGGAACCAAACAAATTCATACCATCTCACCATTTCCCTGTTGGGGTAGGCAGAGAGAAAAAAGTTATTTACTTTTCTATCCCGACACACATCTTTAGCCTCTTTCATATACATACACATTCTCATACTTCTACGGTTTCTTTCTTTCTAAATATCATTAATTTAATAGACTTTTTTTTATTCTAACAAACTCGTTTGCTCTATCGCACTGTGTAACGGCCAAGTGAGGACGATACAGATGCACAGTGCGTTAAATGAAAAATAAAATTTGCATTATTAATGGCCGGTATAATTGCCCGCCGTTGAGAGCCACATTTCAAAATTATGAATAGCCAAGTCAAATTAACGTTTTGGGAACAATTCGTGTATTTTTTCATACATTGACATTCTACAACTTTTCCTTAGTTTACGCATTTCTAAATCATAAATTTGAATTGTTTTCCTTCCTAAGCAACATCCAAACTTTTCTCTCATATGTTAAGGTTGGCAACAACACACTAAAAATAGTACATACATACATGTCATCACGCCGTGTCTCTTGCGAGGTAAGCAGAGAAAACAGATCTCCGAACTTTTCATCCAAACACACAACTTAGCCTCTCCACATTCACATATCTTATCATGCAAAATCTTACATGATTCATAATTCTCACATTACCTTATTTTTAAATCTAATCCAGTCATGTTTCTTTCGGTCTTCCAACAAGCATCTTTACACTTTTAATTTGTATATTCACTTAATCTTTATATCGATATTCATTCTCTCTACATGTCCAAATCATCGTAATACTTCTATCTTCACCTTACTTAAAACAGCCGTTTTATCTATAAAAGTATATATTTATACTATTTTTAATATTTCACTGAAATAATATATACATTTCCATTTCTTTACATTTGATAAAGCGCTATTGTATATTACGTTAAGTACTCCGTTTACTTTGTTCCCTGTCGTTACCATTCTTCTAACTGTCCCTTTCAACTTACTTCGGTCCAGAGCTCCGCTATTTTACTGCCCACAAGAGAGTCTAATAAGTATATGGCCATCCTACATCAAAGTTACGGTAGGGAAATTTGCTGTCATGACCTGACATGGGAGGACGTAGAATGCCGATTGGAGCACCGACCAGGATGGAAGCGCTTTATGGCATCATTGTATTCCTGATGGAACGTAAAGGGTGATGATGATGTAAAATTATTTTTATCCCTTTTTAGTGCAAATGAGAGTGTATTTTCTAAACGGTGCTTTACAAAATAACCGTTTAATTGTTATTTTTATTATATCCGGCCCTAATAATGTATAGCATGTATAGACATGACCAGGCGATGTTACAATTAAAATTAAATACCTCTACCCTCAAAAGTACACGTATGTAAACTAGAGCCGAAAGAAAACGTGTTGTTTCGTTATATTCTGAAATCTTAAATATGTAATATAACGTTATCAAGTTTATTTCAAAAGAAATGTTGAACCCGATGGAAATTAAAAGACGTTTTGACGCCACCGGGTTTTCCCATTATTTTGAAAAAAAAACTTAATAACCGCGCGATATTATTTTACATTTCAAAATTCTATTACTGAAAATACAGGTATACAATTTTAACTGTAACATCACCTAATCATGGTTTGCTTAGTATATTTCCTTAGACGTTCTAACTAGTTTCGGACCTAAGTGGAATAAAAGAAACATTGTGTTTAATTTTTTTATGCAATAGATACGTTACATGTTAATAATTAAAACAATTGTTATAAACAGTGCATTGTATGACATTATCATATTAAAACGTCACCTTTGTGAACAGTAAATATATGACCGCACCCACATCGTGAACTTCGTGCTCGGTCTTAAAGCAGCTCACTTTATCAGCGCTCCAAATGGCAAGAGTTCGCCGATACTGATCTCGCTTCCTGTTAGGGCTCCCTCCTCTCGTCAGCTCTGCTCTGGTCCAGTTTATGGTATTGTTTTACTTTGAAGAATGTAACTTGCATGACTCAAAACTTCCGCACCAAGTCTTACAACAATAATAACAATAAGTAAAAAACTTGAAAAATACTTTTATATGTAGGCTGGTACATACTGTGGAGAACTTGTGTAGTATTATATTAAACATTTTTAATTTATCGAAGGTTTTGGTCTTAACTTTGTGGAACTCCATAGTAGAATATTTAATAATAAATATCTAGGTTATAAATAAATGTGTGTCTAAGATTTATTTTCAACCTACGAAAGTACGATCATATAACTTCATACCAGAAGGCATTGAACAGGTTGAATGTTAGAAATAGACGCCAAATTCACATACTGTCTCTATTGTATAATATCCTTAACTGTATCGCAGCACCCTCTTATCTCGCCGAAAAATTTCAGCGTCTTTCCAATCATGGATTAGCGCTACGCTCAAACAGAGATTGTTTATTGGCCTTTCCAGTTGACCGCTCCTCTTTCTTTACGTCGTCCTTTACTGTCCATGCAGTGAGACTCTGGAATCAGTTACAAACCAATATAAGAATCGCTCCGTCCTTGGCATGCTTTAAGAAGCGACTGAAAAAACTTTTAATTTCTAGTCAGTAAAATAACGTGTTTCATTCCTGATTTTTCATTTCCTTTCCTCTCGACCATCCTTTCCTTTCTTTTTGATTGATAATATCTCACTTTTTATGAAAAATAATGTTCGGGTGATTGTCCGTCTTTGTGGGGTTTGTGAGCATGTTCTCGCGTATATGTTTATGGATTTCGTGGGGATGGATAGTCATTTTAATGATTTATGCGACCACGTAACTTGCTTCATTTATTTTTGTCTGGTTGGTTGGAAGAGATTGCCACCTGGCAATAAACCCTCCAGATTGTATTGCAATAAAAGTATTAAATAAATAGGTTATTCCACTAATTACATTAACTCCCGCTTTACGTGTTTCTATCTCCTATTCCAAAAAATATATCTATAATATTTTTCTTAATATCATTCAGTTGATCCAACCATACTTTCCTTAGTATTCCTCTGCCACATATTCCATTCACATTTGCACTATATATTGGTGTGCTAGTTTTTTTTTTTCATTAATTCGTTCTACGTGACCAAAACCATCTCAGAATTATCTTCTTGATCTTAATTAAGTTCACATTCATCCCTACTCAATTCATCCCCTATTCTGTCATAAATTATCATCCCCATATATTCTTCTCAGTACACACATGTCTATAGCATTTTTTCGATTCCTTACAATCTTTTTCTACGTCCCCGTTCTACTCCCATACATCAAAGATGGTACTAAAATACTGATGTCAACTAAAAAACTTTTAAATATTTTATAAAATAAATAAAGCACATTTATTTAAAAAAATTTTCCCCACTGTTTAATTTAAGTTCGCTACAGGTTTCAAAGACCTCCATTTATCTCGTCAGGTGAAGATGAACTTAAGTAAACAATAACAACAAACCAACGTTTTTCCTAAGATTCAAGAACTACAAAATCTTAGCATATTTCGATACTCTCTGGTATCGAAATATTTATTTATTTAACACTTTTATTGCAAATACAATCTGGTGGGCTTATTGCCAGACGACAATCTCTTCGAACAGACCAAACAAAAGTAAATGAAGCAAGTTACATGGTCGCATAAATCATCCAAATGACTATCCATCCTCAAGAAATCCATAAACACATACATGAGCATATGCCCACGAACCCCAGAAAGACGGGCAATCATCCGAATATTATTTTTCATATCAAGTAAGATATCATCAATCAAAAGAAAAGGAAGGGATGGGGTAGAGGAAAGGAAAAGATAAATCAGGAGTGAAACACGTTATTTTACTGACTAGAAATTAAGAGTTTTTTCAGTCGCTTCTTAAAGCATGCCTAGGACGGAGCAAGTCTTATATTGCTAAGTGTATATGTTTTATTGCCCCATTTAGTTTAATATATACATATAGGAATGATTAATATACATTTTATATTTTAAATAAACCAATTAAATATGTTTGCGCGTTAGTTTTCTTGGAAATATGGTACTTGTCCAACGCGAAATGAATACTCGTAAGATAACAATTGAGGCTGGGTACACAAATTACTTTTCACTTGTTATGAGATTAAATATTGCTTTTTTTTTTCATATATTTGCACAAATCACAAAACGATTTGACGTGATAAAATCATCGCTATCATTCCAAACCGGATATTAATTCGAAAACAATATACGCAACAATGGACTACTTACATAAGACGTATTATATCAAAGCTATGGAGACACGTAAGCATATTGTTACTTACCTTTGAAAATAATGTATCTACTTGTATGCAAAAGTATTAAATGTGATACAAAAACAGGTTTGTTTCAGTAAAACAATTCCAAGAAAAGTTTTTTTATCCCTTCCTGTCCTGCGATGTGTAACTAGTACACGTTGCTTCTAAAGACTTAAATATCTCTATAAATGTAAAAAATACTGGGTTCAGATTTTACGCATTCTTCCGTAATACATTTACACATTGAATAAAAAAAATTATATTATTGTATTTTATATAAAAATAAATTACTATGTCTTTAAACCTCCACAACGTTAATGCCTTAACTATAAACAACATAAAAAATAATATTAATAATAATTATCACTTATCGGCCACATCAGATATATTTTGTGAAAATCGGGAATAAATTCACCAATACAATCAAACGTGTGTGACGTAGGTATATTAATTATAAAAAACCGCTATGGGTGAGGAATCGACGCTATGTATTCAAGTCTCACTCTCACTCTACTTCGGTTTATGGGAACGCAAGAAATATAGTCTTAGTTAGTTCGCTTCAGTAGCTCACGGGCTTTTGTTTGAGGTGGTCGCTTTGCCCGTTTTGTGAACGTAGGCCGATGTTTTTTTTTTTCATGTTTTCAGCAATCAAATTTCAATTATTATCATTTTAGACTTCAAATTTTATTAATCTAAGCGATTGGCTATGAATATTCTTATTTTTACGATTTTAAATCACTCATTGTTACATGTGTATTGATGTGTATTGAATACACAGCACCGGAACGCGCGGATTGTTTTAGCACATGAAGAGAATGGCTAATGATGCAGAAACGTATAAATCAGGAAATATGTATATAGTACTGAATGCCAGAAAATTAAATTAAATTGTAGCCTAATAGTTCGTCGTCGTTGCTAGACCTCTCTGTTCATACTACCAACTTTGAGGGTCCATGATTCCACTCTATATAATAACACTGATCAAAGAATTGCAACATGTTTTTTTTCCTCTTTTTTTGAAAGAATAGATATAACTAAAGTCATAAGTATCCTTATATTCCCTAATACGAGGCAGAAACAATGCCTATATCATTCGAAGGGAATAGCGCAGTACTGGGTTCGAACCGGTGACTTTCCGCACAAAAGTCTAGTGCGTTACCGCGCGGCCATACACATAATTAATCAAAACACCTAATTAATTACTTAGTTGATACGATGTTTTTTTTTAAACCTGGAGGTAACCAGAGGAAACCAATTTATTTTAAAAAGGGTTTCGCTATAGTTTTTACTTCAGGCATATTAACATATTCCTGATTGGTTGGAATTGATTGTTAGTTTGTTATAAACCTGTCAATTTATATTGATTACAACGAAAATGTTATACAATGCAATTAAATAAATAGAATTGTTGGTTGAAATATAAGGTCATATGGTAATAAATCCGCCAGGTTATACTGTATACAACGAAAGTGTAATGCAGTATTTATATTTTTTTAATAAAAAACCTACATTAGAGTTGTGCCATGAATACTGAAAGCTGATGAAAGGATAGAAGGCTTTTAAACATCTTGCTAGACAAGGATGCTAGGAATTCCATTGACAGAAATTCTTTACTATCAAATATTTTTTACTAATAAAATAATCCCGTCGCCATATTTTAGAAATTAGCGTAAAAAGCTGCTGTGTCAGAAGCGTAAGTAGGAGAAAACAAATTTTTTAACCATTTGTAATTTTTGTAAAGATTTGTCATTTTTATATATGACTTTTTGTACCTATATATTAAGATTGTACTGTATGACAGTGCTCCGCAACCGGTGTGCCGTGGCACACTGGTGTGCCGTGAGCCGGATACAGGTGTGCCGCGGTCAAATTCAATGTACGAGTATTTGACATTTTACAATTTTTCATTATGTATTTAATACCCAATAACTGGTGCCAACTGTTGAAAACTGCGTAGTGTGCTTTGTACACACCATGGCCGCACCAAATTAGTCATAGACAAAGAAAAATGACCCTTATGCGCGTCGCTGAAGACTCATGCCTAATTTAATACTTATATATTTTAGCTTTTGGTGTGCCGCGGAATTCTAGGAAGAATTTTGGTGTGTCGTAGGTGAGAAAAGGTTGCAGAGCACTGCTGTATGAGACGGTGAATGGATGTAGAAGAGGCAGGATAGTGTATCACGATAGAAAGCTCTGGTGTTCTCTCGTCTATGCCTACACTGATAGGAAAATGGCGTGATAGCGAGTATGTAATAATTAGTACAAATTTACGTAATCCATGGCTGGTAAGTTGGGAGAGATTTTAGTAAAGTAATAAGGTCCTCAATTACTTGTTTTCTCAATAAAGTGTATGCTAAAATAAAATCAGTAATTTAGATGAGTTTTATTTTTTTTGTATTTAGTTTACATATGACAATACATAATTTGCAAAAGACAATAAATAATTTGCAAGAAATATACATAATTAGCAAAAAAACAACAGGTAATTCAATTTGGGCACACAATTTTAATGGATCTAGGTTTGTTGCCTTTCATTTGTCGTGTCCCTAGTGAACTAGGTTTTGTCTGTATCTCACTGAGGCCAATTATGATGCATGTAATTGTGTGAATAATTATTCAATTCCTTTAGTCTGGTACTCTCTCCTCCCTGCCTAAACCGACAGAGAGAAGGTGTTATGGTATATATGTGCAAGTACAACTTTAAAGATATACATAAAAAATTTTGCATTAAATAAATAAAATCTAAAGAAGAAAAAGTCCAACCGTTCCCGACTTACTCTTAATTTTTGATCATTGTTTTTTTCCATTCCGAATCTTGATTGACCACTTTCTTTCAAATTCCTTTTTTTCTCGTTTTACATTTTTGGTCCCCGCTTCCACCTGCCTCGGTCTCCATTAATTGTTGCCCTCGGCTGTTTTTGTCCGTCGAGATGTATGCGATGGGACGAAATGAAAAAACATGCTCCAGGACATGTTGTTACGTTGGCCAGACATGCGGAACTCGGAAATATTAAACTCCGATTATTATCTCAGTTTGAAAACCTAATCACCTGTTTCTGGGATTAATGTAGCTATAAGGATTGTATTAAAATTATTTTCAATAAGTATGTCGGTATTAAAGATGCATTGACTGGTTACAGAATGCCCTTAGGCCTAGTGGTAGAACCCATTTCATTAACAAGAAAGGACTAGATTCGTTTACTGATAGAAAATATTTCATATTATTAGTTTATTAATATCCTTTACATACTTCAGTTAAACTTAAAATCTAAAGATAACGTATCAACATATAGACAAACACACCATCACGCCATTTTCTCGTCGGGGTAGGCAGAGAGGACTGAGCGCGATACTTCCTATCTCGACACACATCTGTATTTACAAAAATGTAGCTAGCTTGTACTGTATTTTTGTATTAAACTTTCGTCATGTTCAATACAACCAACCCCGGAAACATGTTATTGGAAACATTTAAATAAATAGGAATCGACCCTCCCCCGGGGTAAGAAGGCAGGTATCTTGTCAACGAGGCCACGGAGCACAGAGCTTGATATATAAAAACTGAAAGTAACATTTATTGAACACTTTAATGCAAATATATTTTGCGAATTTATTGCTTTAAAGCAATTCCTCCCGTTCGATCCGCTTTTGTTTCAAAATTATTATTATTAGTATCCATGGCCATATGTTTATTATTATTGGTATGCATGACCATATGTTTATTATTATTGGTATCCATGACGATATGTTTATTATTATAATTAATATCCATGACCATATTATTATTGTTATTGGTATACATGACCATGTGTTTAATATTATTGGTATCCATGACCACATGTTTATTATTATTGGTATCAATGACCATATGTTTAACAAAGTAAATGAAACGAATGGTTGAAATTTTTTTTACAAAAAATAAATTCTATATTAATCTCTTTGCAAAATAGGGATTAGGATGGGAAATGTATGGGAGTTTAAGGAATGTATTAAGATAAAAAATGGTTATTTAGTTATTCTTAAATATCGATAAGGTCGTAGTACAATTAAATGAGGCAGGAAGATCGTTTTTAAGCCTAAACGAGTGACTCGCAAAATGTGATGTTTAAAATGATGTGTGATCTGTTGGTATATTATATTGTACAAAGGATTTTGCTGTCACCAAATCGGAAAGACAGTCCATGATCAGAAAGATTATTGAATTTTTCATACGGATACTGAGGACAGCTTGGATTCAAGACATAATTTCATGTTATCTTCTAGTCACGTTCTTCAACATTTCCGAATTTATTTTAGAGTAGGAATAAATAAATAACACATTTTGGGTATCCATGACCCCGTGTCATGAAAATAATGTTAAAATAAAGACAAGTCTCATTGAAAATATATAAATATAAGAATTGGATTTACTGATCCAATCCAATCGTGCCGACTTCAATAAAGGTAAAGGTAGAAAAACCATTTAGACAGTCGATCGGAGCGTGGTTGTTATTGCGACAGGATTTTGAGTACTTGGGCTTTCAGGATGAATGACGAGTGGAAGGGATTTATGTAAGCTCGTGAGTGTGGGTTTCTTCTTGTTGTTTTAATTTTGGTGGTTTTTGTATTTGTGTTTCTGTGTATTTTTTTTGTTTGTTTTAATTTTAATTTTTATTCTTATGATTGTGTGCGGTATAGTGTGGGATTAATATTTTTGGTCTTTCTGGAGTGATGATGTGTGAGGAGTTGAATTTCGCAAGATGTTTCCAGTTGTAGTTGAGTGTCACTGTTTCTCAGGTTGATGAGAGCGTGCAACGGGGTTTTGTTTTTGTGTAATCAAAAATCGGAAAGAAGTATCGATTTATTTTTCTCATGCTAAATATCCTCAGTGAGATACAGGCAAAAACCTAGTTTACTGGGGATACGACAAATGAAAGGCAACAAACCCAGATCCATTAAAATTGTATGTCCAAATCTAATTATCTGTTTTTTTTTCTCAAATTGTGTATATTTCTTGTCATGTGTAATAATAAATAAATAAAAATAAATATATATATGACACTTTAAGTATACGAGTGTTTGTAATCATGATAAAAAGTAAGTAAGTTAAGATCTTGCACATTTTTTCTCAAGCAAAAAAAAAAATGTAACTAGATGGATGTTTGACGAGTGGATGTCGAGAAACAAGGAACTTTTAGAAGTATCTACATCCTTATATGTGGATTACAAATGCGAATGAAGAACTTGTAACGATAAATTGTTGAACATGATTTTAATGTGATTGTTGAGTTGATGTGATGGAAATTAAATATGGATAAGGATGGGAATTAACAGTAGTTAAGAATATAGGAAAAATAAATGAGTTTTGTGTTAAAAAATAGACCCTTTCATCACATATATTGTTAAGTAAAGTCAACCAAAACAAGTCTATAAAGCTGTGATCATACCATCTCAGATGTATGGATGGGAATCATGGGTTGCCTATATATCATAATGATGACGTTTTGAGAAGAGCAAACTGATATAGCATCGAGATTTGGTTGGTCTTGCATACCTGAGGACAGACTTCCAAGAAATGAGGGCAGAAGGAAACATGGTGGTCAGCACAAGATATACAGGAACTTACTACATAAGATGCTTAAAATATTCTTGCTCAGCATAATTGGGAGCATACAGAAGCCAAATGGCGTGGAACTGTTGCTAGTTATCAAGGACCCAATAGAGGAAGAAGACGCATACAAGTTGCAAGTACTGAAGCTCCTTGCCCTTTGGGAAACATAATATGCCTATCAAAAAAAAATTATCTCCGATGGCACCAACGTCATGTACCCTAATCACACACATTGTATACAGCCTTCTATTGAAGACTGTATACAAAGCATAATAATACTCGTCACGGATTATAGACATTTATTCATAGTCAAGTGAAGTGGTAGGTAATTAATAAATCACAAAATGATGGGTTCATGTATATTATTATGTTTTTGTACTCAACGGTACGCCTTTCAAATAAAACTTAAAAAATTGTATTGTGGATGAAAAATATATACGTATAATGTCAAACAACTAAACTTTGCTAAAATAATTAACACGTGTTTGATATAAAATCAACCTCATTTTTTTCCATAAGGTTGTAATTTTCAACATAAGAAGTATTAAAAATAACTTAACATTCCTTTTCGTGTATTTTACTGAATGTATTAGTCCAAATGTGAACTAAATAAAGATATATGTATATATACTTTTCAAGGCAACTTGAACCGTTAGATATTTTTATGGTTAATTTAATTAATTGTTAAAATGAATTTATTTCTCAAAAATTCTTTGATTGCGACATTTTTAAGCTAATTGACTCGCTTAAACACTGATTAATGTCCTTTAGATACAAACTGCGTATTAATAATATAACTCGTGAATGAGAGAATTAAAAAAACACACAAAAAAGTAATTATGATTACAGACTCGAATCCTGAAAAAAGGTTGTATATATACATAAACCTTTTTTTATTAAAATTTATTTTAAACAATAAAATAGGCAAATGCAGTCAATAGATTAGGAATTTTCTCGCATCTACATATATTTAGAAAAACTAATTTGGTTAGAAAACCACTGAAAACTTACCAAGGAAAGACGAACTACTAAAAAAAACCTGTATAGATCTACCGATATGTGGAAGTAACACATTCAGCATTAGTTGGAGTTTGATATGCTCGTATGTACATATATAGTATTCATATATAACCCTACATTTTGTATGCACTCCTCTATGGATTTGAATGCTGGACGATGTATAACTCTTACTCCGGGCAACTAGAAACTGCTGAAAAGCGCATGCTAAGATGGTCAGCTAGAATGTCCCTAAGAGACAAACTAAAAAGTTCACGCATTCGTGGAAGCCTAGGTGTTACAGACATCAACAGTAAGATGGAGGAGAGGCGGATGGATTGAGATGGTGTGGGCACGTTGGACGCAGAGCACGCTATCACATTGTGAACCAGGCAATCTCCATAGATCTTCCTTGAATAACAACCAGACTTCCCAAAAAGGATGGGTTTCGAGTTCTTTCAAAACCTGCACACGTCACCAATATATATCTTACACTTAGAGGCTGACAAAAGTTAACCTTATTGAAATTTTATTTGAGTAAACGAATGGTTACTAAAGGTTATCAATAAATAAAATATTATGGCATATAATATGACTGAAATGACACTTATAGACTATATATAACCCATTAAAAAATTGGCTACAAATACAATTGTATAGTGTGCACAGCTTCAGAAATATCCACATAGCCTAAAATCTAAAAAAGATCATTTATTATGCTGACAATGCAATAATGTTGCAGAAACAAATAATACCTCCGAAAGACTCAATGGTTCCGTCCTTCAACAGCAAAATATGATATTTATAGAAAAAAAACTAAATATCTGACTTTTCTCAAATCCTTTGATATACCTTTTGGTAATGAAAAACTAATTGAAAAAGTGATGGAATTTGAATATATAAGTGTTAATTGGCTTAACTACAATGATTTACATTAGTAAATAAGATACCAAATCAACAAAGTCGTTATTCTCTCCAGATACCCCTAATGTGTGATCTGGAATAACAACTACATGAGATAAGACAGCAATGCCAAATTTTACAAAGGGGTTGTGAGGTTAATCATGATTTACAAAATATAGTCTATAGCAGATATAAAAAAAACAAAAAGTATTCTAAGAACTAAAATGAAAACACTCAGAGCCATTGAAAGCAAAATACTTAGATACAAAGTAAGTAACTCAATAATCAGACAAACATGTGATGCAGAGGATATTGTTAAATGGTTTAGAAACCGCACAAACCTGGCAAGTCTTTGTAGAATGAATGGATAGTACAAAAGTTCCCTACATAGCAATGCATAAAGTACCCGCTAATAATCATCCCGCAGGATGCCCTCTTAAAAAAATTGAATTATAGCTGATAGTCTGACCTGATGATAATAGTCTACAGGTCTAAATTAAGAAAAAGAAAAACATAACTTTTTTTACGTTTCGAATTTTTCTGATCTGTGAAAATTATTTTTTTTTTCTAAAATTTACAATAATTCTGTATTTTTTTCACCAAATGGTTCGTTTCAAAAAGACAATAAAATAATTCAATATTTCTCCAAGTGGGATCTGAACCAAGAAACATCCAGAAAATATTGAATAATTTAATCAAATTTTACTTTCAACACTAGCTGATTCTTATGTCACTTAGGACAATCATTAACTGGGGGCTGTATTTTAGAAACTTAGCATTGAATTAAATTTAATTAATTAGTCAAAATGTGTTTTTAGTATTTTACAGGGGCAATGTGTTATTATAGATATGGACATGTCAATAAACTAGTAATTACGAAATCAGTTTTAGCGTTCACATATCAATCTATTTTTCAGGGACAAATGACTCATTACGGAAAGAAATAAATTAAATAACTAACTAATTAAGGTTTGAGACCGAATAATAAATTTTGATCACATTTTTAAGGAAATAATGTATTAAGACTAAGAAATTCGACCTGGGCAACTCTGCGGTAACTGCGCAACTGCGCGTCCCCTTGGAACAGTTTAAAATGTCATCTTTACTGAAATTTCAAGTTACTTTTTTACATACCCTATTATTTGGTAGAATAATCCACATATAATACATTGGATTCAATTAGATTCGACAGAAACGATTCTTTGGTGTTTTTTCTTGCTGGCAATACTGTGTATTCAACGTTTTTCGCTTAGGGTAATGTAATTAAATAACTTTTAATATTCATGGTTACTTTTAAGTCATATCAATCACACATTTCTGGATACAATATAAAAATAAGTATTTTAACAACACTAGATATTTTTTTCTCGGTACGATCGTTTTGGATTTCATCACACATCGTTATTATTTTGTAGGTTCCACCCGTGAGGTTTTCCCGATATGCCAAAAAAAAAATTCCAGTCTGGTATAAGTTTATTTGATAACAACACTTGTTTGCACCGAGTACGTGTGCTAGTCTTACCCTTTAACGTGTGGTAGTGTTGTCAACACGTGCAATGACGAATCGCGAGAGTCGTGCCTACTCCAGTAGTTCTTAACCCGATTACTGGGACTGAAGACAATAATATACCCCTGCCACGTTCTACAATATATCAAAATTATCAATTTGAATGCGTTGAAAGTTATCATATGAAAGAAAAAGATAATGATTTCCTCGGATAAATCTAATGGTTTTAAAAAATCGATCTCGCTATTTATTATTGACATCATTGTTTTAACTTACCTTCAGAAATGTTTCTCCTTCAATTTATTTAGTGGCGTTTGTGACCTGCGTGTGTTAATACTTTGGTTTATAGTATGACAGTTAAGATAATAAAAAAACTTACAAATTCTGTATGTAAATAATAATATTTTAAGCAATATACGAGTATGTTCGGTATTATCCGTTAAATTAAAAAAAATATAGGTTATGAATGCTTCCAAATTAAACCAAAAAATTAAGTATAGTACATTAACCTACCAACTTGTTGATTTCAGATATCCTTTGTATAACCACCAGCTACTTTGCTAAAATCCAGGCACTGTTTAATTCAGCTTCTGAAAAAAACCACTTGCTGTTAGAAGGATGAACGAGTGGAGAGCAATATTGAGCCCCCAGCGGGTAGATTTTTCATGAAGAGGCATTACCATCTAGCGAACTGTCCAAGAAATCATTTAATATATTCCGGACAAGAATCGGTAGAACCGCGTACAATATTTCAAAACTGCAAGTTTTGCGTGATGGGTCGAATCTCTGTATCTGCTGTAAAGATCTGTCGACGTGACGTTGCAGCAATGCTCGAGGACCCGGTGTCTTGCATTGAAAAGGACTGGTGCTCCAGATGGCACAATTTTGGCTAGAAATAATTAAAAGCCTTGGACAGGAATAAGAAGATTATTCGAATTTGATGTGTATACTGAAATTATTCTTTTTACTAACATCCATGCGTACTTGTTTACTGGTAAAAGTATTGTCAGATAATATCTATAAATTACTGTCAAATAATATTAACACTTTGTCGCGTTAGAATTTTGTACAAAACGTTACGAATTCCTAATTCATGCTGAGTTTTCAATCTTTTGAATTTGATATTTTCTACTTTTTTTCTGAGAATATAAGTCTTGAATCTGGTCATTCGGCATTAAAATAGATATATGAAAATAATCTCACGTTTTTGAACTCTAACAAAATTTAATCTCTAGTTTTTCAGTCACATTTCGCGCAAAAAGGGGTATGGAAAGACTTATAGTCACTGGCAATGGAGAGAGTTGCAGGAGTAGAAGTAGATCACTTATACGCTGGAGCGACCAGGTAAAGAGTGCTAAGGGTCTGCCATTGACACAGTCTTAGCAGTGGAACGCTAGGAGAACTGGATAAGAACGCGCAATACATACAGTAGTTTCAAAGGAGATCACGTTCCTCAGCATTGAGGTCACGACACAGCAGAAAACAAATAACGTAATTTTACCAGTTTTAAATGAGTTTGTTATAGGTATCAGAGAAAAACTTTAAAATGATTTCAATTTGCACAACTCAATAATATGCTTATCACGTACTCAAATCACCTTTCATCACGTTTCAGAACCATTTGTACAAATAAGGTTGCAATACTGATCTGTGCACCGGCGTTTCGCAATGACGTACCCTCCCTGAAGAGACTCGATAGAAATGAATGATACTTGGATGAATATGGTATAATGATGGCCATTTTTGGTCTTCATCATAAGGTTTACAAAACTTAATGAGTTTACTAAACTACTCGGTAATAAGCTCTTTCTATTTTCGTTATACCTCTATTTGGTATTAAAATGAGTGGTTTACGTATCATTTTGGTTTTTTCTTCATTGACAAATTATGTTATGATTGCGACATTTTAACCCTTTCCATATTAAATATTAGACAAAGGAAATCATAATAATGTATATTTTTTAACTCAAAATTTACTAAAAAAACATTTAAGAGAACCCAATCATTAGTATTATCTTGATATCTATAAATGAGAGTTGAAAATTAAAAAAGCTAAATACAGTGGTACCTCGGGTTACGAACTTAATTCGTTCTTTGATTCCGTTCGCGAGCCGAAATGTTCGCAAACCGAAACAATTTTTCTTGGGAGCCATTTTTCTTTAGCTAATCTTTAACCAATTTTTCTTTAGCTAACATATATTTGGAATGACAGTGATAATACGATTTATAATTATTTTCTAACTAAATAAATAAACAATGTTTCTTTAGCTAGCATATATTTGGAATGACAGTGATAATACGATTTATAATTATTTTCCAACTAAATAAACAAACAAAGTTTCTTTAGCCAACACATATTTGGAATGACAGTGATAAAACGGTGTATAATTATTTTCGAGCTACCAGTATATAACTAAATAAATTATATTTCTTTCGCTAACATATGTTTAAAATGACAGTGATAGTACCTACGGTTTATAATTATTTTCTAGCATTGTAGATAAATAGTGCTTTTTAGCTAACATGTGTTTGAAATGACAGTGATAGTACGGTATATAATTATTTTCTAACATAGTAGATAAATAGTGTTTCTTTAGCTAACATATGTTTGGAATGACAGTGATAGTACGGTTTATAATTATTTTCTAACATAATAGATAAATAGTGTTTCTTTAGCTAACATATGTTTGGAATGACAGTGATAGTACGGTTTATAATTATTTTCTAACATAGTAGATAAATAGAGTTTCTTTAGCTAACATATGTTTGGAATGACAGTGATAGTACGGTTTATAATTATTTTCTAACATAGTAGATAAATAGTGTTTCTTTAGCTAACATATGTTTGGAACGACAGTGATAGTACGGTATATAATTATTTTCTAACATAGTAGATAAATAGTGTTTATTTAGCTAACATATGTTTGGAATGACAGTGATAGTACGGTTTATAATTATTTTCTAACAAAGTAGATATGTAGTGTTTCTTTAGCTAACGTATGTTTGGAATGACAGTGATAGTACGGTTTATAATTATTTTCTAGCATAGTAGATAAATAGTTGTTCTTTAGCTAACATATGTTTGGAATGACAGTGATAGTACAGTTTTTAATTATTTTCTAGCATAGTAAATTAATAGTGTTTCTTTAGCTAATATATGTTAGGAATGACATTGATAGTACGGTTTATAATTATTTCCCAACTAAGTAAATAAACAATGTTCCTTTATGTGGTTAAAAATTATTTTCCAAGTAAATAAATAAACAATGTTTCTTAAGTTAACATATGTTTGGAATGACAGTGATATTACGGTTTATAATTATTTTAATGTTTCTTAATTAGTTACATTACCAACTAAAAATTTGCATTGAATTGATTTTTTTCAAATCCACAAGTATTTGGATTTTCTCGACGTAATGTATTATTTATTGTTAACGGCTGTCATCTAAACAAAAATCAGAATTCAGGAATAATTCAAATAAACAAAACAGATAATGGCAATCAAATAAACTTTAAAATATACCTCTTCTTCTTCTTTTCGTGCCCTATCAGGTCCCCCCGACGTTGGCAATCACTCTGGCAAAGGCTTCTCTATCTTGCGCAACCCGGAACAGGTCCTCCATATGCCTCATCCCCGTCCAGTCTCTTATATTGCGCAGCCAAGATGTTTGCCTTCTACCAAGACCACGCTGCCCCTCGATCTTTCCCATCAGTATCAACTGGAGGATTTCGTACTTCTCTCCACGTAAAATGTGACCCAGATAGGATATCTTGCGAACCTTAATATCTGTCAGCAGCTGTCTACGGCAATTAGCTCTCCTCAAGACCTCCGAATTGGTGATCACCACTTAACAAATATAAATAATAATTACAATTACGTTTTTGCACCAAAAAATTACTTCAAGTTCAAGATCTTTGATTACAATTCAAATCTGAGTAGCCTATAATATTCCTGATTTCAGCTTCCATCGTGTTCTCTAATATTCGAAATAGCGCAACGGACAAGAAAAAAATATATAATTTGTGATGTAAATCTTATAACAAATTCTTCTTAAGTAGATAATATATCTTGAAAATATTTCCCACCGTAAAAGTATTTTTATTGGAGTTTAATTCGCAATTAAAAATTGAGTCAGGTTAAAAACATGGTACGATAAATATGGAGATTTTTCTGCCGCTCTACATGGTGCCCTGCCCAATATGTCAAGGTGCTCGGAGGCGTATTTCAAAACGTCATATGGGAATGAACTCACATCAACTAAGAGCTTTGCCGTTACATTATTCAGAATGCTCCACTCTGACATTATTTGCTTCCTCTTATTCTTCATGAATACCATAGATAGATCTCGGATCTGATGTTGCTAAATTCATTCTTTGTAGGCAGAAAACAAGCTGTTGCTCTACCTTTCTGAGCGCCTTTCCTGGCATGCAATGCCCTGCGGGAATCCCGTGTGTCACTATGTATGGGATTATGTCTCTGCCTATCCCATCCATATGGTCACGCCAGTGCCGCATTCTCCTCCTGCTCTATCTGAAGATGTCCTTCGTGTTGCAGGTATGTCGAAAGGGAAAGTCTTTCAATCTATCTCGGAGAGATTTTTCTTCCATAGTTCGTAATATTTTCATCTCGGATGTTCAAAGGTGTTTTATTATCAAGTTGTATCGGCTTGACTTGAAAATTATAAGTATAAGTTACGATCAGCCTGACATAGGTATTATATATTGAAACGTTGCTATAGATCAGGGACTGGCAAACTACGGCTCGCGGGCCAAATCCGCCCCAATGCCTATTTTATTCCGGCCCGCGAGCTAATAACCAATCTCATTTTTAATATTTTTTTATTTTAATTAAATTGTATATGTATAACGTTGTTTTATTTAGTACATAGTTAGTTTAAGTTTATTGCAATACTTAAATTAAATTAAATTATTTTGTCATGAACAAAATTTTTATTTCAATAAAATATTAGTTATTACAAAATAGATGAAAATGTTCTAAAATAAAGTAAGAATTATCGCAATACATGTCAGTATTAACAGTGACCATTCGCAATCAATTTTGATGATAGGTAATCCAGTACCCGGCGGCAAGTAATACACATCGAGCTTAAGAAAGAGACTAACTTCGGCTTTGTAGAGCGTTGTCTCTGTTATTCATACACGTGTTCCGTCGCGATTTGTCAGTCGTTGTCAAGCGTTATAGAGACAGAGACGACGCTCTACAAAGCCGAAGTTAGCCGATTATGGCCGACAGTCTCATTCTTAAGCCCGATGTGTATTACTTACCGCTGGGTACTTATACAAGCTTCGAACCATAGTTGGATGAAATGTTATCTCAGAAAAAGCAATTACATTCATCTAATTATAAGGGCTTATTATTATGTTACATTTGTTGTTCAATAATACAAAAATTGGGTCTGTTTCTATAATACCTTAATTAATAAATGTTAATATTTCATTCGTTTTTTCATTCAATATTCAGCATTATGTGTGTAAATATTATCACCACCTAATAAAAAAAGGTAAAACCAGTTTTTTTGCTATATAAGTAGAATTATCTATATAAATATCTTCGGGTTTGCTTCCTGGCTTGTCGACCCTAAAATTTTTACGATCTGGCCCTAGGCGAAAAAATGTTTGCCGATCCCTGTTATAGATTCGCATGTTTTTATTTTCTCAGGTAATTTGCTGCAGAACCTTATTCGAGCCTCTTCATAGAGTCTCATGTACTCTCTTGAGTCCTGCGCCAAACTCCCTGTTGAATATCTCAAACATCTTGGTATTCTATATTAACCTCACTCAAAATCGGTTCTATGTTAACCTCACTCAAAATCGGTTCTATGTTAACCTCACTCAAAATCGGTTCTATGTTAACCTCATTCAAAATCGGTTCTATGTTAACCTCACTCAAAATCGGTTCTATGTTAACCTCACTCAATTTCGGTTCTATGTTAACCTCACTCAAAATCTTATTAACATTAATACGCATCGCAGAATTTCGGTTCCGTATAAAAGAACCCAAAACAGTTATTACGAAAACTATATCTACCCGGATTTTGGAAACTAGCGTAAAAAATACTGCTTTCCACACAACAAAGAAAGAATTAGAGATAAAAAAATTATTAATTTTTGTAACGTATTGAAAATGTTATCTAATTTTTATAACCTTATTTCTCTCTCTCTCTCTTTGAATAATGGCTGTGAACTCCTATATATGAAGGAGTATACGCCAGTGTCCAGTGATGTCAGCTTCATAGTATCTAGGTAGTTCTATTCATATGGGCGACACGGCACATCAAGCAACTTGGCCCAGGACTATTGTTATCTAGTGAGATACTATGGAGTTAAACTATTTTACAACTAAACTACATAGTTTACAACTAAATGAATATTTACAATAAGATGATAGTTAAATGTATGTGAGCGAGCGAATGATTGAAATTTAATTTACTATCGATATTTATCATATATATTATACATATATTTTATTACAGGTTAATTTTGTTTTTGTTAATAAAATGAGTGATGCTATTCAATATGGAAATTTTATTGAGGCTCTACAGGTGGGGAAGATTTGCGGGGAGTAATATTTTTGTTTGTTTTTTAAAGGTCAAAGGGAAAGTATTCAGAGAACAGGAGAAGAAGATATGTTCAAGATCTCCCTCCTCCTGGCCACACTCACATAAAGAAGAGTTCCTTATATGTAATCTGGCCAGGTGGACAGGGAAACAGCAATGTCCAAAGCGTATTCGGCTTATAGTTGTCGCTTCTCTCCGAGTGCTTCTATAATTGGAAAACCAGGGTTTGATTGGAATGTAGGGTTGAATTGATGCATATCTTTTTCCCCTAGTGCGGTTCGAGGCACTCCAGTAATTTGTCCACTCCTCCATCATCGAAGAGCGCGCCAAAGGTAATAAGTCTTGTGCAGATGTGTAATTATATTTGTCTGTATTTCCTGAAGATGTTGCCTCTTTAGCTAGAGTATCTGCTTCTTCGTTACCCGAAATGCCTCGATGACTAGGAACCCAAGCCAGGGCGACATCAAGGCCCGCCTCTTCAAGGTTGTATATAGTTTCCCTTATATTAAGTGTTATACTATTTGGGGATCGAAATGGGTTCTTTCCTATTGCTTGAAGGGAACTTAGACAATCGGATACAATTAAAGTGTTTGGGATACTTAATTCTAAAGATGTTTGTAATGCTTCCAAGATTACCAATGTCTCACCAGTGAATGTAGTTGAAAATTTGGGCAGTTTAATTTTTTTTTTGATATTTAAGCTTTCGCAATATATTGCTATTCCTACATGTTCCTCATTAGCAATCTTGGATGCGTCTGTGTAGAAGACATTCCAGTCACTCCAATGGGTGTTAATGTGGTTGATGAAATCATAATTGGCGTGATTATTCGACTTATCAATACCAAGGGATTCAACAATGCGTGGATTTATAATTAAAGCTTGAAACGGGGTGCAGTATAAAGGAGGAAGAGGGTTTTTTTGGACTACCACATTCAACGATGAGAATTTACGATAGCTTTGTATTAAAGGGGGGAGTTTTTTGTTTCTCCAAAATATGTTTGTGGGAATGAGATCTGAAAGTGATTTCAATTTACGCAGAAGGGGGTGGGATGTTGTTTTGTATATATTGAGGAAGTATCGGGTACCTAAGAACTGTCTTCGGAAGCAGAGCGGTGGGTTCACACATTCAACCTGTAGGGCATTTGTCGGCGTAGATTTCATTTTAACCTTATTTATATTAGGTTCAATGTTGCTTGTCAGATGGTGTTTTGCATATATTTTTTCGTTATAAAATTTTAATCGTATTTTGGTACATATTTTGTAAAATTATGGTATGTGTTGCATTTCACCATTCTACATACTAATGCGAAAACCGTTACCATTTATTATTTATAGCACGACCCCATTCAAGCCAAATTTATCAAATTTGTATTAGTTAAGAGTATTTTAATATTAACTGTAATCAAAAACTACAAATCCAATCTATCCTTCCGTTATAAGTACAGGCTCCCGAAGAATTATCTGTTGCCTGACTAGTCCACCTACAGTATTAGCTGGGACGACCAAGGTCTGAGTGAATGTGATGGAATACAAGTAGCCTGAATGAGTGGACTTGTTCTTGCTAAATAATTAGTTGTGAGAATCGATATCTAGTTGTAAATAGTATGTAAGTGTTATTATTTCTAAGAATTTATAAATTGAGATTATAAAAAATAAAATGACATGTAGGAAAATAGGAAAGTTTCAATATATCACCTTTTTTATATCATTGTACCGGAAACTTTTGGATCTTACTATAGTTCGTAAATTCTAGGATGAGTCCTGTGACAGCTCACAAATTTGCCCCAATACAACCTTATGTAATATATTTACCTAAATAACTTGCTATTTTTTTAGAATTGAGGCTTATATTAAAGTTGATAAAATTACTGAACGTCGTTACAAGGTTGTATTGGGGCAAATTTGTGAGCTGTCACAGGACTCATCCTAGAATTTCCGAACTATGGGTAATAAATAAATTCTGATTTGATAATTGTTTTTCAAGCTTAATCATGGTCCACATCAAAATATATCATGCTTACCTTAATGATCTTTCGCAACGGTTAGACGTATACATTCCACAAATTTCTTTATTATTTTGCCATATCCTCTCTTAATCTGGATAGTAATAAAGAAAAGCGTTACATTATTTCCGTTCCGATCATGGTATGTTCTTAACGTCAACACATTCATAAAATCAAAGGGGTTATGTTAAACGATACTTTGAAAATATTTAAACACAACTAAAATAATAATTAATGACTATTATGATATACAATGTAACATTGAGGACATCGTGAGATGGAGTAGGCAGAGAAGACGATTCTGGAGGGACCACGTTGAGATGATGGACCCCGCGAGAATACCTAAGATTGTAATGTACGAGATTCCAGAGGGTCGTCGACCACCGGGACGTCCACCAAAGAGGATGGAGAGAAAGTTGGACATCTTCGTCACAGGACCAAAACTGAAATCCTGTTTAAACAGATCGCAATATCTAGAAGAAGAAGACTATTATGAACTCAAAAGTAGGAGTTAAGGGTGAAAAATAACAAGTTGAGGGGGTTCTGATATTGAACGAATAAGTGTCGAAAGGCTGACTTTATAATGCTAGCATGATTGGTAATCATAATAGATGATAGCCAAAAAATGTATGGTTGGACCAAGTAAAAGACTTAAGGAAAAAAAGGATGAAAGGTAACGAGCTAGAGAAACAGAGGAACTCTATGAAATATGTATAAATATGAAGGAGGCTAAGTGAGTATATCGTGATTGAAATGTTTGGTACTCTATCCTTTCTGTATATCCTTATAGGGAAATTACGTGATGATTTATATCTATATACTATGGTAAATCAGAATGTATATTGATTTAGCCATAAATTAAGGTTTTAAGAAATCCACGTTTGTGGCAGTTACCACGAATTTATTTTTATTTAATAATATTTCTGATTAAAAAAGTCAAAAAGGAATTTAAAACAATTTCAACATCTTTAGAGGTTATAAGGGCCATTTCGTACTTAAATTGTTATTGTTATTTTCATGAGTTGAACTCGGTATTAAATAATTCATAAATATATCAAAGACAAACGTATTTTAGAATTCAAAACGCTCATCGAATCACGGGATTTTGAGTTTATAAAATTTGATTTAAAAGATAAAAATGTAATTTATTCCAATGAAATTCAAATCAAAGAAATATGGTCGCCAAGCATTTTCAGTTTGTCGAAAAATCAATTAATTAGTACGATTAATGGTAAAGTTTATAGTTTAATTATAAATACGCCTAACTTGTTTTATCACACATTTGAACTAAGTATCACGTTCAACCAATTGCATAAATATGTAATTATTCTAGGAAACAGTTAACTGTTAAATGTAGTCGGACGGCAAATTCATATATAATGCTTAAATTGTTTTGGAAAAGGAAGAAATATTCAATCGAGTGCATGAATTAAATATTTTAAGTATAATTTACTCTAAAAACTATTTCAATTATCCTAATTTACCTTATAAGTGTTTTAGATATAAGGTTTTTAATTAATTCTCAAAACTCGAGACTGAACGACCACAACGTGTCACGTCGTTTTATCTTAATTGCATATTTAATTGATTAGTTGTATTTATTCATGCAACTATCGATCGAACCCGGTTTAACCAGGGTGTATGAAAGGATAAATAAGAATAAGGATAGGAAATATGAGTTGAATATGAAATATAATCTCTTTCCTTAAAATATACGAGAATGTGTCACAAATGTATCGGACATGTGACACGCATGCGTCTCGGTCTTGCAACGCTCCAACTGTGAACCTTTAGGCCGAGGCCACACCAAAGTGCTTCGTTAGATGATAAGCTAGGTTTTACGTGACTCATATACTAGGTGACTTCATGCCTGGCTACACCAAAGCGCTACGCACAAATTCATTTGACAGTTGAGAGCGGTTGAGTCAACGCACGATGTCACTCTCAAAACTAACCAATTTCATTACAACTTACAATATTTATTTACTTTCTGTGCAACTTCATTCCAAAGTGATTTTATTACAGGTAGATACATTTTTCTATAATTTGCTCGATGGGTCATTCACAGCTTTCATTAAAACTTCCGCCATCTTGTAAATTAACCAACACGTCTGTTCGCTAGAAGATTCACTCGATGACTAATCGTCATGCAACGTGGCGCGAAGCGTGCAGTGTGGCCAGTGCGATAGTATGCGGTATGTTAGTTCGCTATGATATGTCGCCTAACGGCTCTAAGCATCAAGTGAGGCTCCTACCTGTGTGGCCGAGGCCTTAGAGAATATGGTTGTAAAGGCAAAATCGAGGTGGACCGGACATTTGATATGCATGGACGATCATAGGCTCCCAAAACGTGACTTGAACTGGTTGAATGTTAGAAATAGACGCCAAATACATATACTGTATCAATTGTATGCTATCCTTAACTGTACCGCCGCTCCCTCTTATCTCGCCGAAAATTTTCAGCGTCTTTCCAATAATGGATTAGCGCTAGGCTCAAACAGAGATTGTCTATTGGCCTTTCCAGTTCCCCGCTCCTCTTTTTTTTACGTCGTCCTTTACTGCCCATGCAGTGACACTCTGGAATCAGTTACAAACCAATATAAGACTCGCTCCGTCCTTGGTATGTTTTAAGAAGCGACTGAAAAACTCTTAATTTCTAGTCAGTAAAATAACGTGCTTCGTTCCTGATTTTTCTTTTCCTTTCCTCTCCACCATCCCTTCATTTTCTTTTGATTGATGATATCTCACTTCATATGAAAGAAAATTTTCGGGTGATTGTCCGTCTTAGTGGGGCTTGTGGGCATGTGCTCACGTATTTGTTTATAGATTTCGTGGGGATGGATAGTCATTTGAATGATTAATGCGACCACGTAACGTTCTTCATTTACTTTTGTCTGGTTGGTTGGAAGAGATGCCTGCCAGATTATATATGCAATAAAAGTGATAAATAAAAAAAAATCGACCATATCGTAGGACTTATTACTTGTTGTGACTTCAGCACACGAAATTCACGTATTAACACACTTACATGGTTAAAAAAAAATCTGAGCTGTAGCCACTCGTGTGATATGAAAACTGACAACAATTATTTTTGGCAATTTTTATAATTGTATCAATTACTTATTTACAATATCATCCTCGTAGAGGTCGGTCTAAGCTACACATTAAATGTTTGTGGTTAAGCTCGTGATAACGTGCTGGCAAACACATTTATTCAGGTTCTGTCACTTAATATGACGATTTTCCCTCACTTGTTGATCGAAGGATAAAAATATCGAAATGCACCTTTTCATTGTTTTTAAATTTCCTTTAGCCCATAAAAACATGGGGTTACGATGTATGTGTGGGCTGTGGGTGTAAGCTGGGGGCTGAAAAACATCTGGTGTCCCCGTGGCTGGGTTCGCCCTATATTTGTGGAGTGTATCTTGGCTGGAGGTATGTTATTAGATGAGCCCATACTTTTTGATGGCTTCTGTTTTTTTAATGTGTTCTTGAAATGTGTCTCAATGTATTATGTACATACTATGTTGCTATCAATAAACCTGTATTTATTTATTGTATTTATTTATGTCAGAATACGGAATAAAGTTATTATGGATGAATGTGAACTTAAAGCTGATGTGTTGAGAGAAATGAAAATAGCTCATTAAGATGAAGTTATACTGACTAAACAACAATATATAGTGCAAATGTAAATGGAAGACGCGGTACAGGAAGATCAAAGAAAGTATGGTTTAATCAAGTGAATGGTATTTAAAAAAAAAGGAAATATAAGAAGTAAGAGAAATCGTATAGACTGCACAAGAAAGTGTATCGATGTGGAAGAGACCACATATGTGTGTCGAGATAGAAAAGTCTGATGCTTTGTTCTCTTTGACTACCCTAACAGCGAAGAGGCGTGATGGTATGAATACATGTATATATTTTTAAGTTATGGTAGGGTATTGCATTTTATGGCTAAATCTCTTCGCCTTATTTTACATAAATGTTTAATGCCAGTAAAGGTATCCATTTATATTTTAATCTTTTTCTCTTTGCATAACAATTTGATATTAAATCTTTAATTTTTCTCTTTACATAACGATTTGATATTTAATCTTTATTTTTTCTCCTTTAATCGTTCTCTTTACATAACAATTTGATATTTCATTTATTAATCTTGAATTTTTCTCCTTTAATCTTTCTCTTTAAAAACGTGTACAGTGGTAAAATTGGGAAGAAATCGTTCAGTGACTCTCGAGATTAACGCGAACATACAAATAGACAGACATAGCGACATATCTATTTTAGTATAGCCATAGTTTAGACATAGCGACATATATCTTTTAGTATGCACGATACAATCTATTGGTTCAAAGATAATTTTAAGATTGTATCAAGGTTGGATAAATTTCTTTAAATTAAAATATTAATTGTACCAATTCCGTTCGCAAATGTCATATATTGTATATGTTTGTTACATTTATAATTATTATAGTTAACTTTCAGGATCTTATAATAATATTGATAAAGAGATAATATATATAGCCATGTTTTATTATAAAATATTACTTCAAGAGTGCTATGTATATGAATTTATAAACGGTAGTTTATTAGCACCTTTTATAAATTCATGAAGATAATTTATTCATTAATTCAAATATACTAAGGTCTGAAAGTAAGATGGACCAAATATAATTTCAATAATGAAATAATTCTGCCACACACAAGATCGATTTCACCTGCAATTTAGTCTGATATATTATTTGGTCAGATGTTACGATCAAATGCAGGTTTATAAGTCCTATTGGGCTAAGAAAAACAACGGGCATTTTTAACCCTCTTTGTATTTACTAAGTGACAACTTCAGCGGTGGCTGGTCTGGAGGTGCGTTGATGCGCTGAACCGGATAAATAATTTGCAATAATTAAATTATATACTCGCAAACATGGCCCTCAAAAATGTAAAATATTTGTATAGATTAAATATGTATATGAATATTGACAAATAGTACGAGTATTTTTATTTAAGTGAAAATTCAAAAAAATTAAAAAAATATTCCTTTCAAATTGACCGGCCAAGTTTGTCAATACTAACGGAGTGATCTCCAATACGCACCGGATGGAAACGCAAATTCATATAGGGCAGACAAAGACATGCAGCAAACCGTGAGAAAGCGATATTTCAAATTCGCTCAGCGTCTCGAGGTGCGTTGGTGCTCAGCGCACCAGTGCACCTCGAGACCAGCCACCGCTGGTGACAAGTGTAAGTCAGTTTTAACACATAAGTTAAAAATTATTTCAAATTGTATCATCTATCAAACTGAAATTCATTGAGTCAGTAAACGACAATCAATAGAAAATATTTATATGCGTTATGCCAAAAATTAATAATTCAAAAAATCATAAAAGTCATTTGATCCAAACTAAATATTTTAACAGTATTCACAATTATTGATCGTTAATAAGTAAAAATCCTTCTCAAGAGAACAATCGCCAATAAGTTTAAATCATTCAAAATAGAAAAATCGTTAATAAGTCAAAGCCTGCACACAAGAACAATAGTTAAAAAGTCAATATCCTTCGTAGTAAAATATATCAATATCCTTCACACTAGAACGATAATTAATAAGTGTTAATCGTTCATATGTCAATAAGTTTAAACCATTCATCATTCTCGTAAAAAGATTGTCAAAATGATTTACAAAAGAACGATAATTAATAAATTGAAATCTTTTACAAAAGAATGATCATTAATATTTTTTAAATCATTCGCAATAGAACGATCGTCAATAAGCCAAAAACATTCATTATAAAACAATCTTCAATAAGTTAAAATCTTTCTCAACAGAACGATCGTCAATAAGTCTCAATCTTTCGCAATATATCTCTTTTTTCACCAAATCTTTCATAAAGAACGATAGTTAACAAGTCAATATCCTTGTTAGTAGTACTAATTTATATATCAATATCCTTCATAGTAGAACGATTGTCTATAAGTTTAAAACATACACAATAGAACAATCGTCAATAAATAAAAATCTTTCAATATTGAATGATGTCAATAAATCAAAATAACGATCGTCAATAAGTCGAAATAATTTACAATTAAACCCTTGTCAATTGGATACAATCGTTCACATTTAAACGACTTTTAATAAGTAAACATCTTTCACAATAGAACGACTTACGGTAAGTCAAAAAATTTGAAAATAGAACGATCATCAATAAGTATTAATCCATCACAATAGAACGATTGTCATGTATAAATAATGCAATGACAATCCATAAGTCAACATTTACAGCCAAAAAATACCAGATCAAAACTTAAAATAAATTAATTAATTTAAACAAGCAAAGATAAGAAGCAGTAAGAAAACACAATAAGGTATCATGAATATTTATATAACTACAACCGTTACATAAATTATGATAAACTACCGTTAATACATATATATTTAGCATACCTGCTGCAAATCAAATGAAAAATATTTAAAATATATCACTTAATCAACAAATAATTAAATTAATTTTCTATTAATCAAATCCTTATTAAATTATATCAATTAAAACCAACTTAATGCATCTAATTAATTAACGTCAAGCATACTTAACATATTTGTGTCGTCAATAGCTGACATACATATTCAAAACATAAATATGCAATAATCTCGACTAGCATCCACATTATGCGTGATTTGACATTGAAATCCCACGTCGAGCATCCCAAAGCGGTGCGGTGGACTTCATTCGTTGCAGTAGACCGCGTGGTAGACGTTCTGCTTCTTGCGGAGGTCGTCTGCTGATAGTTCTGCTACTAGTATGGTAATTGCTAGGACGAGTCATCTGAATAAACAGCATCTGTTACGTTAACATGATCTTTAGGCGATGTTGCTCAGGGATGAACCAACATATTAACAAAGAAAAATAAATTATCCAGTATTGTCCCGGTGGTAGAATTATGTGCGGAAGTATTATATTTAAGTGCATTTGACTGGATCAGAAGACGAAAATATAACGAATTTGTTGAGCGTGTTCAACAATATGAATATCTGGAATGCTGACTGACTAATCAATGGGACCATTCTCAAGACATCAAAGTGATAGTGTAGATCAGTGATCTGCAACCTTTTCTCACCTACGACACACCAAAATTCTTCCTAGAATTCCGCGGCACACCAAAAGCTAAAATATATAGGTATTAAATTAGGCATGAGTCTTCAGCGACGCGCATAAGGGTAATTTTCTTTGTCTATGACTAATTTGGTGCGGCCATGGTGTGTACAAAGCACACTACGCAGTTTTCAACAGTTGGCACCAGTTATTGTGTATTAAATACATAATGAAAAATTGTAAAATGTCAAATACTCGTACATTGAATTTGACCGCGGCACACCTGTATCCGGCTCACGGCACACCAGTGTGCCACGGCACACCAGTTGTGGAGCACTGGTGTAGATGACACAAAGTTGCTTCTTCAATATGGAGGATGTCCTCTGTAACAAGGCTTTCAATCTCCACTTCAGTATGCGTATTTTACGTTGCTACATATTCTTCGTACTTTCTGGAGTGTTGAAGCATTAACATTTACTCAGCCCACTACAAAGAAACTAGAAGTTTTTGAAATGTTGCGATATCGAAGAATGCTGAGTATAATGAGTTAACAAAGTTTGTAATGATGACATGTTGAAAATAAGGAATAAAGGATGAAGAAGTGTTGTCTTCCCCAAAAGAAGAAAAATAGTCATATAAAGCGAGGATAATCATATGAAATCCAATAGATATTGCAGAACATGATTCAGGGATACAGGAGTGCGGGAAAAATACGTATCTCCCAGTTGAAGAACTAAGTGGAGTGGTAGCATTGTAATACCATATCTGTGTTTAGAGCTGCTATGTCAAAGATCAAGATAATTTTGATGATCGTCAACTTTCGAGGAGGAGAGGAACTTTAAAGAAGAAGAAGAAATAACTATAATCAAACGACAACTATAAATATAACGATGATATCTCAACAAATTTGATTCATTAAAGTTCGCAGTGCGAACATATGGGCTTGAAACAGCAATGTTCGTAAAGCAAACAATGCATAACCTCAGGTTGACATTGAGGGCCATAGAGGAAATAATTCTGAATGTCTCATTACGGGTCTGGAAAACAAATGAACGGACAAAGCAGCATGCCAAAGTTGTAGATCTCTCTGAGAAAGAATTAGGCAGAACACATTGCTAGATGTAACATACGGATAATAAATGGATTCAGAAAGTTCTCGACTAGTGATCAAGGAAGGGAAAAGAAATATGGGAAGACCCAGAATTTGGATGATAATAGAAAAGTTTCTGGGAGCAAATGGAAACAATGAGTCTATGATAGGAACCAGTGCAGAAAGAAATAGAGACCTTTATTCAACTCATGTTGATGAACTAACCAGGATGGGCTATGCGAAACAATTCTACGGCTCATTTATTACATCAAATTTCAGATACTTCATCTTCTGACAAGAAGTTTAGTAGAATTCTCGACCTTGATCGGAAGTTTATTTGTTCAATAAATAAGGATCGAAATCATCAAAATATAAATAGGCAAAAACCCGTACGATGGTTATCGGCAAAGAAATAATACGGGAATTGAATTTGGAATACAAGATAGCGAGAGAGGAATACTTGGATTCTCTCCGAAAGTAATTCGAAATTTGAATCTCGGTGGGTCCGTGATACTGAACGAATTTTAAATACTTGGCTAACAATTTTTGAACCGGTGTAAAAGGGGACGATGTATAAATGATATACTCGTATATAAACAAATTTTACATTTATGAATATATATTTTCATAAATGTAGAATTTGTTTTACTTCCGTGAATATTTCACGGATTGCAACTAGTTTCTTTTTATTTAGTGACGTTTTATGATTTAAAGAAATTTATTCGTAGATTCCAATGAAACGCTTGACTAAAAAGGAGTTATCAGTAAATTAAAGAACCTGATTACCAACTTCTTTAATTTTTCAACCGATTTCCAACATTCAACTGATCACTAAGGCTACATTCATTTTATAGCACACTTCGTAAAAAATTGTGAAATTCGTACATGTCTTAATTATTTTGGCTCGTTCTAAATTAAACCAATTATCAACTGTCAAACAATATTGTGTAATACTTGATTGGTTTATTTATGCAATTCAAACGTTCAAGCACCACGGAATTATTAGATAGTTTTTTGAAAATGACATTTTAAGGTTAAAATATGTAAAGCCATTGAACCAAATTATTGTATTATATAAATATATAAGATTTATGTAAATCTAACACGTTGTTGGTGTTGGAAACATTCCACATTCCTAATTTATAGTTTAAATAATTGTATTTACGCTCTTTGAAATCATATTACAATATAAATAGGCCAAAACCCGTACGGCTGTCGAATACTTGGATTCTCTCCGAAAGTAATTCAAAATTTGAATCTCGGTGGGGATACTGAACGAAATTTAAATACCTAGCTAACAATTTTTGAACCGGTGTAAAAGGGGCTGACGTATAAATGATATATATAAACAAATTTTACATTTAAGAATATATATTTTCATAAATGTAGAATTGGTTTTACTTCCGTGAATATTTCACGGGTTGCAACTAGTATAATATTATATATCGAAAACTCCTCCCTGTAGAGTGTAAAATGTTCAAGTGCTACGCGTTGGAATTGTTTAATTATTTTATGTATTGTATCTCCGGGAACTGTGATGTTAATTGGCCATCAAGATCATGTGATCTGACACCGTTGGACTATTTTCTCTGGGATTACGTGAGAAGTCAGGTCTATAGGACTGCCCCTCAACCAATTCCTGAGCTGAAAGACGAAATTATTCGCGTTATTGGTGAGTTAGAACCGCATTTATGGCTAAATGTCATCAAAAATTTTGACTAAAGAGTGTACATGCGTGGAGCTGCAAGAGGTGGATTGTTTTTTTTGTGTTTAAATGTCATACATTTATACTTATCTCTCTCTTCCTTGGCATTATTATTCCCACATGGTGGTAGGGTCTGCTCTTCCAATAATTCGCCGCCACTTCGCCTGATCTTGTGCATCTTCCGAAGCGATATCGGCGTCCCTCATGTCCCGCCCAACCACCTCGCGCCACCTGCGCTTGGTTCTTCCTCGGGACCTCTTACCAGGGGCATTAAGTGTCATACATTGATACTTCAATAACAAATAAAAAGTTTTTTTGAAATCAAAGCAAATTGTGAGATTTATTCAAGAATTAAAAAAACCCGCTCATTTTGAAAGACCCTTTATCATGGAAGGCTGTGTGATCGAACTGAACTGAACTTTATTTAATTAAACCCAAATTATTTTAAATATAGTCTTCAAAATAGTCAATGATAATGTGATGACCCTACGAAAAACATGAATGAACGTACTGGTGAAGGCCTTCCACTCCTCCCACGTGAGAAGATACCGTAATTGAATAACCGAGACTCCACGATGCGGCGATGACTCAACGGCCCTGTCTGCCTTGAGTCAACAGGCTCGGAGATGGCCCGCTATGTCTCCTCGGGCTATGTTCGTCCATTTATGTTATATACCAGATGAACTTCGCATTTACAAGTTCAATGATGCGAATTCCATTCTGTAATCGATATCATCGCTTGACTGAACATTGAGTGAGTGAATTAGGTAGCTGAATCTCACTGACCTTTTTTGTGTAAAGTAAAACTTGTTTTTTTTTTTTTTCATTTATATATTCGTAATCAGGTTAATAAATACGATATTAATATGAATTGTTTTATAAAGGTGTTAAGAGAATAAATTACGCTAATTATTTAAATGTTTTTCTTAACACTTCCTGTCCTGTGATGTGTAACTAGTACACATTGCTTCTAAAAACTTAAATATCTCTATAAATATAATAAATACTGGGTTCAGATCTTAGGTATTCCTCCTTAATACATTTACGAAATGAATGAAAAAAATAATATTAATAATAATTAGCACTTATCGGCTACATCAGAGATATTTTGTGAACATCGGGAATAAATTCACCAATACAATCAAACGTGTGCCAGCGTGTGACGTAGGTATATTCATTCTAAAAACCGCTATGAATGAGGAAACGACGCTATTGACGTCTCACTCTCACTTATCTTCGGTATATGAGAACGCAAGAAATAGAATCTCAGTTCGCAGTTGTTTCTTCCCTCGAGGTATAACATATGTTACACAGTATTAGTGTTCCGTCTCAGTAGCTAGTGGGATTTCATACGAGGTGGTTTCTGCGTCCATTTTGTGAACGTCGGCGAATGTTTTTTTCATATTTGCAGCAATTAAATTTCAATTACTATCACTTTTGAATTCAAATTTAATTAATTTCAGCGATTGGTTATGAATATTCTTATTTTTCCGATTTTAAATCGCTCATTTTTACACGTGTATTGAATACACAGGACAGGAACGAGTAAATTTTTTTAGCACTGGAAGGGAAAGATTAAAGGAGTTATTGAAGTTGCTTTATTAGATAGACTTTATTCAATATATTATTTTTTCACATACATATATAATATTTACTCCCGTTGTCAATTACTTAATAATTTGTTTATTCACTTAGTTAAATTCCTTCAGACGTGAATTAACTTGAGCGTTTTAAATAAATATTCTTGCTTGTGAGTGTAGTATTTACACCAAATGCAACATAATGTCGTATTAGTTTAGATAGATGGCGCTCAAAACGTTCCCAAGTCGATAATATAGTATTCTACACATTTCTTTTTATCAGAAAGCAGAAATATACCACAAAATTGTTTAGAAAGTGCACATGAACTATGTGTCCATTATAATGGACGCCAAGTCTTAAGAGGTCAAAAATGGAAAACGACTGAAAGGGTCGAATAATTGTTATAGAAATACGTGCACTGGGAAGAATACATGAGATGACAATGTATGATGGAATACGAAATGAAGTGATAAAACTTAAATATGAACTTTTTACTGATATATTAAATACGATAAAAAAGAGCACTCTGAGATGGTTTGGGTATGTAAAACGAATGAATGAAGAAAAACTAACAAAACGAATAAATAGTGCAAATACGAGTAGATCGCTTGGCTTCATGCCTGGACATTTTATTTTCGATTGTCAATGAAGTCCAAAACAGGGTATCTGCCTACTGTTTCACTTGAGGCTTTATCGCAGTTTTAGTTGATTGGAAGAAATTGCCACACAAGGAATTAAAACAACCAGGTTGTGCTGTTTACAACATAATTGTTATGTAATTATTTATTATCATAAGTTTTCAATCAAATGACATATTCTTCTCCTTAGTGTCATTATGATAAGTATTTTCCTTCGCTAAGCGTGAGGTCCAGCCAATCCTTCCACTGAGGTCTTCCTCTGAGGTCCAGCCAATGCCTTCAATATAAGTTTTAGGTGTGTCTACATTTTAGGTCGCTACTTCGTGATATAACGGCTATCTTCTCGTCTCATGAAATGGACCACCCATATCATTTTAAGTTGTTTGCTGTACTTGTCACGCTAATGTGATAACAGATTCATTAATTGATTTACCGGTTCTCGAAGGTTATTTCATTCATATGTTGACCGTTGCTGGTTAATGGCTTATCTACCTTAACCGATCATAAGATGGGGTTCCCATTAAGAACGATAGAACTTTAAAATAAAATAAAACAACAACTAATGAACCAAAAATGGATCTGAAGATTTAATTTGAAAGAATATTTCATTCCGTTTATGATTTAAACAAGATATCGTTCAAATGGCTTCCACGGCTTCTTTTGCACTGGCCAATTTGATCACGCCAATTTTCGATGACACGGTGGAGCATTTCCGGATGTATGGCGCCAATAACACGACAAATGTTGGCCTCAAGTTCATCGAAAGTCTTGGGCTTGTCGGTGTAAAGCTGTGATTTAACATAACCTCAAAGAAAATAATCCAGTAGCGTTAAATCCCATGATCTTGGCGGCCAATTCAAAATCCTATCACACCCAAAAAAACATCCTTTATATTTGAAGATATCTTGGATCATTTTTGAACTAAGAAATGTAATGAATTTTTTCGAAAATTGTCTTACTTAGTTTGATTTTTATTTAAGTTCGGCTTTTTTTGGATTTTTTTGGCAATATTAGTTCCCACAGTGGTCAAATCTAAACACATTTTTCCAGTGCTTAAGTAAACAGTTAAGGGAAAATAATGTCACCTTGCCGTATCCCTTTTTAAATTTTTACTTTCTGTGAATTTTTTTAGAGATTTATTGCTGCAAATTGTTTTCCGAAGTTGCGTTCATTGATAATCTGTGCGACAGATGTCCAGTGACCCAATTAGCGCCCACATTTTCATTGTGTCGAATGCCTTTTGCATGACAAATAAATAAACGCAATTGTTAAAGGTACGAATATACTGTATTCTCTAAAAAATTTTATGAGATTTTTTTTTTTTACTTATTTATTATTTTTAACCCTAACAATCAAATAAATAAAGGACTACCCTGCCTAACTAGATAGACGTATGCCCGTCACAAGTCAGGTAGATTTCACAAAATAAAAAAACATACACTTATGTAAATAAGTCGTACGTACAAAAAATATCACTAAAATCACACTAAAATAGAGCATTTAAATAAGAAAAATTTAAATAAACGAAACCACTCTGATTTTTTGGCACAGATTCACAAAAGTCAAGGAAAATATAACTGCATATGAAATACATTGCATTATTTTGATCCAATATGAGTTTTCATCTTATCTTTTACTAAATCTAGTTCCATCCGTTTGGGCATTGGTAATGAACCAATTTTGGAGTCCAGCTTCTTGCCTTGGTTGATATGTATTAAGCTTGTTGTCCAGCCTGTTTTTTTATAACTTTAGCGGCCAGTTTATATTGTTGTCAAAAGCCGTTTGACTTGTAATTTTCGAGCTTTCTAGGATCACCCTTTTTACTTTTGATACATACATTTCTTTTTAAAAAAATATTTTTAAATATTATAAGCTGTTTAAGAATATCTTCACCTCCAAACTTTACATATTATCATAATCTTCATTTTATATCTTCAGTAGTGTTTGTTTTAGTTCCACTTCAGTAATTTTTTTCGATCTTAAACTTATAATTTTTGGAAAATGACTTATTTTCGCAGGTAATTTTACTATCGAGAAGTATAATATCTGACGAAAAAAACAGGTATCATTAAGTGTTTTTTTAATCTATATTTAATGTTTCTATTAGACCCTTTTAGTAGTAAGTAAATTCCTTCTCCCGGTGCAAAGTTTATTGAACAGTATCTACTTCGTGTTATTCTGCAGAGAAAGTGCTTTATAATAGCTTCGTGTTCGTATTATTATACTGAGAAAGTGCTTTATAAAAGCTTTGTGTTCATGTTATTCTACAGAGAAAGTGCTTTACAATAGCTTAGTGTTCGTGTTATTCTAAAGAGAAAGTGCTTTACAATAGCTTCGTGTTCGTATTATTCTACAGAGAAAGTGCTTTACAATAGCTTCGTGTTCATGTTATTCTACAGAGAAAGTGCTTCACAATAGCTTCGTGTTCGTGTTATTCTACAGAGAAAGTGCTTTAAAATAGCTTCGTGTTCGTGTTATTCTACAAAGAAAGTGCTTTACAATAGCTTCGTGTTCGTGTTATTCTACAGAGAAAGTGCTTTACAATAGCTTAGAGTTCGTGTTATTCTACAGAGAAAGTGATTTACAATAGCTTCGTTTAATTTTTGAACATCTCGACGAAGTTCTCTTCTTATTTGCTCACTGATGTTTTGGATTTCACGACTACGAGGTCCAGCAACGACGACGAAGACATACGCAGGTGAGTATACATCAATTTTTATTTTTATTGTGGGAGTGATATCGTAGAAAGTATATTTGACACCGGCCCCAATTCATTGAAAGTTTCATATTCCTTTTAAATGGCATTTTGTTGATTTAATTATTATTTTTTGATTCGGTTAATTTTTAAATTTTATTCTGATGCAGTGTATCTTAGGGGACTTTTTTTATAAGTTAATGATGCACTCAACTGATAAGTGATTTTAAATTCATCTCCACTCCACAGATATAATTCTGTCAATATATTTGAACACTTTCTTTGCCTACAGTACAAACTGGTGAGCTTTTTGCCATATATTAATACATTTCAACTAACCAGAGAGGTGTTAACGAGATCTTTAGTGAAAACCAGACATACTCATACACCCTTTTTTAAATATTGATTGTTGTATTTTTACCAACTAGCCCGTGGAGGTCGTCATTAACTCTAAGAAAAATAGCATTGTTTGGCCTTCGAGTGATTTAGTCATCTGCTCGACTTCCTTATATCTTATGTTTTTTAATCATTATGAAAATATAACATGGGATCAAATCTGTTCACTTAGGCATATTTACGTGTTATATTATTTGACAAATAAAACACTTGAAATTTGGAATCCACACGCTCACCTTTTTCATGCCAAGATGACCATACAAAATCATACACCTTGCTGCTGTTATATTTTGTTTTGTTATTATATCTTGTAACACTTGCTATTGCATAAATGCAACTGTTTCTGGAGTGACTGCTTCAGCTGGTCTGCTTCGATGATAGTCATCTTCAATTCATTTTCTGACTATGTGAAATAGTTGAACCCAATCTTTTACTGTAGAATATGACTGAAGAAGAATCTCCATAGACGTTTCTGAATGGATTTTGCTTTCGATTAATTTCTGAAAAACCTTATCATAGAACAAAATAATAAAGCATTAAGTAAAAATAAGATATCTCCTAAATGTATTCAAACTTTGTTTTAAGATAGAAAAAAGTTTGTTTTATATTATTGTTCGCCACCTTCATTAAAATAATAAGTCCAGTTTTTGTACATGTAAACAGTAATAGAAAGGAATTTGACATTTAGTGAAAACATAAGGTCATTTAAAAATATTCGAGTATTGATCTCACATATATGAGAATAGACATGTTATGCAGATAAGGAAGGACACAGACAAAAACGTTTAAAAATTAATTTTAAATATAACATACACATACAATTTACAGCAAACATAATTTCCATATCTCCATAAATAAGTCAAAATTCAATTTATAAATGAAAGTTTGCTACATAACACTTGTTTAAACAATTTTATCTTTTTTGCTGTGCTCAAAAAAATCTTTAAAGAATTTTATCTTTTTTTCATACTGCAAGTGGACAGATCGATAGGCAGAGAATAAATTGCAAAAAGAAAAAAATATATTTCTCGCACAAGTGTTTCATAAATGTGATGTGTCATGATTTAAAGTGAAAGGCTGCCTTTACGTAGAAAATGTTTGTCTTTTCTTGTTGAGGTTTTGGTTTTTTAGCCTTGGAATTTATATGACAGTCTGTTACAGTTCAGCAAAAATAAATTAATTTCAACATTGTATTGAAACTATCCTTGGTCCAAGACATAAAAGCAAGGTGGAGATTAGAACAAGTTTTCCATCAACAGATCTTACAATCGCAATAAGTAGCAGTTGACTCAACATTCTTTGAGGCGGAGTTGGTAATGATTGAGCAATTTAAACATCTTTACTCAACATTCTTTGACTCAACATTCTTTGACTCTTGACTCAACATTCTGTGAAGCCGAGTTGGTAATGATTGACTCAACATTCTTTGAGGCCGAGTTGGTAATGATTGAGCAATTTAAACAACAGATCTTACAATTTCAATAAGTACCAGTTGACTCAACATTGAATAATTAAAAAAAAAAAGATGAGTCAAGTTGACCACTACCGGGACAATGAACTGGCTAACCAGATGGGTTGTCGTCGTTACTGGTCATCTAAGTCGAGGATCCCTTCGCCATTCAAAGGTAAATTTAGTAAAAAAGCCGAGTTATTTCTTTCTTCTTTTCTTTTCTTTTTAAGTCAAGGATCCATTGGACACCAGCAAACTCATCGACTACACCGCTATACTGAATCCGATGGCACGCTGAAGTGAGACGATTGCCATGTTTTTTAAATATTTTTTTTTAAGAATAGATATGACTGAAGTCATAGGTATCATTATATCCCCAAATACTAAGCGGAAAAAATGTCTAGATCATTTAAGGGGAGTCGCACAGCTCGAGACTCGAACCTAAGGAAGGATATATGATAACTTACAAGTCCCTAGATCGTCCAAGATGAAACATCATTGTTTTGGCTAAAGTACTGTAGAAATTGCATGGCTACTCGAAGTATTTATGGATTTCACCAAATCATCACATTATGCCCCTATTGGGGTAGGCAGAAAGAACAGATATCCAATTCGTTCTATCCTTGCAAACATATTTTGCTTCTGCTAATTACATACATCTCGCAGCCCATAGAGTCACCACTGTGTTAGTCTGATGGATACTCATACTTATTGGTAAAGTCTAAAAGATGGTTGGTAATTGTATTTTAATTGTATGATACTTTTGTTGTATACAGTACAGCCTAGCAGCTTTATTGCTATGTGGCAATACCTTCCAACAAACCAGAAATGTGTTAAACGAGCAAAACGAGAAAATTAGACAAGAACCATTTTAAAAAGAAATCAAGATTTGTTATAGGCCATGGAAGTCATCATTAATTCGTATATAATCCTTCAACATATCCAAACTGGTAATTCGGAAATACTGAAAATGGTGGTCGGGAGAACACATTTTGTCTGACCACATAACTCGAGCATTCGGATTTAGAAAAACTAGAGTAGTCACGTTGCTCGCTGTTCATCATCGCACGTATTGGCAATACTACCCAGCACATTAAGAAATAACAACACTTACAGAAGTTTCTAGTCGAGTTCTTTAGTAATAAGCCTAACGCGTCTGAATATGTTCACCAAACGAACTCTTTTATCACACTAAGACTTTATTTTATTCTTTGGTATTTTAGGAAATGTGTCCTAGAGGGAGAGATGATGATGATTTGTTGATAAATAAAACTCGTTAGATCGCAATGCGGAAAGAGAGTTTTTATTAGTAAACGTAGGTATTTATACTATTCCCGCGTGTGTGCGGGAATGCGAGCAAGATATCCTTCGTCTCGTTTCTGCTTTCGCTAAACGATTAATGTCGTATGTAGGTGATAATTTATTTACGGAACTGGCGTGACAGGTGTGGTGCGTTCTCGCTCTAGCATGGAATGCGGTCCGCGTCGGCTATGAGTTGAATGACCGGCGCGTGGACTTCGTACTTGTTTGTTTTGCATTGCTAAGGAATGCAAAGGTCATTTCATCGGTCATTGACCGCGTGTGCGACCGCCACAGTATCATCAGAAATTGAGCCCGAATCTCTCAGATGGAAGTCAAGCGTTTTCCAGGTTTGATAGTCAAGTTTTAAATTAAAACTATTAGATCCTTATTCGTTAATGGCAGCGGCATTTAAAAGTTAACTCAATTTTTCCCCAGCCTGTGTATTGTATAACACTTTCGTTATTTACAATACAACCTGGCGGGCTTATTGCCATATGAGAATCTCTTCCAGCCAATCGGAAATATGTTAAAGAGGACTTAAGAGGAAACTTGTCATACATCGTTATTATGGCATACGTAATATATTTATCTACCAAATCACCAGAAGTAGCGTTGCTTTTAATAATAGTAATAATAAAAAATAAATCGCAACTCTGCTAATAAAGAGTATTGCAAATTGTGCGTTTTTTTTATTCAATTTTTTTTAATTCTTGAATAAAACACACAATTTGCTTTGATTTAAAAAAACTTTTTATTGGTCATTAAAGTATGACATTTTAACACAAAAAACAATATCCGCCAAATGTCTACCTCTAGCAGATCTACAGATGTCCACTCTTTTGTCAAAATTTTCGATAACATTTTGGTATAATTGCAGTTCGATCTCAGCAATAACGCTAATAATTTTGTCCTTCAGCTCAGGAATTGATTGGGGGTCATTCTTATAGACCTGGTTTTTCACGTAACTCCAGAAAAAATAGTCCAACGGTGTCAGATCACATGATCTTTGTGGGCAATTAACATCACCGTTTCCAGAGATTACAATGCCTATATAAAATAATTCAACAATTTGAACGCGTTGTTGTATTGTATACGACTCCGTTTTTATAAATGTCTTACATTACACTTCTCAAATGTAACAAGACCCAGGCAAGTTCGCGACGCCATCTGTGTTTTATCCAAGAATTAAAAAAAACGCTCAATTTGAAAGACCCTTTATAAACCTTTAAAAAAACATTCTTTACACACTCGTATACTAAACTTTTTTTAGATAATTCGGTAAAGCGCTGGAACCCAGTCTGGTTTTCACTTAAGTCCCCATAAACATATTTTTGGTTGGTAAGAAGAGATTGTCATATAAGAAAGTGTTACACATGATTCGCTCGGGCATTGCTATGGGTACCAGACGTGGTTTATAAAATATTAGTGGGTTCGAGTCTCGAGCTAAAGCGCCTCAGAGGAAAGTTTGCTCTCTAAACGGCGTTTCATAAAATTGTCTTTTGAAATGAACAGCACTCATTGTAATCACCTCGCGATTGCCGACAAAGTTATTTGATATTTACATTTATGTATATAATGAGGCGATAGGAATAAAATATATCAATCGAATTGGATTTTGTAGCACTGTCCGCCTAACAAGGCATAAATAAATACTTGTTCTAAGGCAGATAACAATTATAAAGGGGTTCTTAACATTTGTATATATTGTGGTTAATTCTTGTTGTTTTGTATTTATTGATTACATATCTGTACGACCGGGTGGGAAAAAAGAGGCTTGCACCTAAGCCTCGGAAGTATGATGAATGCAATACAATAGATATTTATTTAAAATTCCTTCTCAATTTGATACTCTAATAGAATAGGTTATAGAACACAGAAAAGAGTACATGAATATTAAGTCAGTTTCTAAGTATGTTCTTGAAACCAACCTTAATCAACCAAAATTCGAATTGCACAAAAATTTTGTTTCGTATCATTAAATCAAGCGCGCTGTGTTTATGAGCTAATACTTGCGAATAAAATTAGCACGTATCCACTTACTATGGTATTTTAATGAAATATTTTAATCAAATCAGTGGCTCATCAATATTTTATTGATATCTCATTTTTATCTTATTCCTCATATTAAGATATTTGTGATATGGAAATGTGAGCGGATCGTTTATGCTGATGACTTGGTAATATTAGCGTAGAATGAAGATGAATTACACAGTTTGATAAGTTAATTTTATGAAAGTTGCGAAGAGAAAGATTTGAGAATGAATGCTGCAAAATCAAAAGTCATTGTGATAGAAAAATGCAATTTATGGGTGAATACTGAAATATTGGAGCTGATCGATGAGTTTTGCTGTTTGGGTTATACTCGTATTTTCTCAAATGATGGAAAAAATAAAAGGACATCAAATGGCAGTATCGATAGAAAACACAATCACTAAAGGGGCACTTAAACAGATATACATATTTGAACCGGACAGTATCAAAATTTGCTAAGATAATATTGAAAGTTCACGATAGTACTTTGGTGCCAACTGTGGTGTTTATGATCGAAACGTGGATCTGGACAACGACTAAGAGGAGGCGAATAAATGCAGTAGAAATACGTGCTTTGATACGAATACATAGAGTGACAATTTATGACAGAATACGCAATTAAGTGGTAAGAGATGAATGTGAATTGAAGGCTAATGTGCTGATTATTGTATGTTCTTGTAAAATTGAAATCCTGCTATGTTTGTGTATTTATTTGCATTTTTTTTAGAATTCACAAAAGATGTTTTAAAAATAGTTTTGTCTAGTGGAAATCCTCCAGTCTGCAGATATAATCAATTTCTTCACTAGATGAGGCCTGTGACGACGTGGTCTCATTAGTTAATCACACATTTTATAAATTGGTTCTAAATACTTCAATACTCACCTCATATATTCACACACTCAAATCTCAAGTCATATTATGTATACATTCAAAGTGCATCATGATCTCATCAACCACATCAAAATCATGTTCAACAACTCCTCGCTTCATTTTATACCCAATTCATTCATATTAGTTATTTGTTCACTCATATGCCATCGTGGAGGCCTCCAAAAAGTTCATAATTTCTTGTTTTACCTTCGTCAAAGAGCCACTTCTTTATACATATTTTTAATTGAATATGCGACCTTATAAAAATCACTACTGTCCTTCAGGAAAATGTTTTATGACACAGAAGAACATTTTAAATTATAATTATTTTAATTCTTAAATATAATATAAATCGCATGACCAATTTAGTTTAGGTACGTATATGATTGTAAACTAATAACAGAGTATAGTAAATTATTCTTAACATATATACCGTCATTTTCCAATTCGATTATTTCAATGAGAAATGCACCAATTTTAAACAGAATTATATATTAACAGCTTATATTATACATAAAATTTACTTTCATATTAAACACTTCACATACAAACTATTAAATACTAAAAAACCTACTGAAGTGTTTTTTGTACCTTGAAAAGTTGGTCCTTTTATGGAAAACGACAGGTATTTTTTATAAAATGTACAAAACATTATGATTTTAAACCATATTTTTAAACAGTTTATTGCAAATATATTTAAATATAACATATAGGTCAATGTTAAACGACATTTCGTTACTCCACTGTCTTTTAAAATTAGTGATTTATTTAATATTTTCGCAAGATTTGCTAATTTCATAATAATGTGAACATGATTATGGACTTGGTCCAAATTAATGAAATGATAACGAACATGGCCGAAATAGGCGAAACGCTTATTATAAACATAACAAAGTTATTAATTTATGTTTTTGTGGCCGTACTTTATTGTTAAAATTAGAAATTTTATTTCCGTTTTATTTATTTGGCGGTCGACAAAGATTGGTAGTGAAAATAAATAACTGCAAACTTGGCGAAATATTTCTAAAGTCAAGACAGCAGGTGTGATGACATTGAACATTTTTTTTTGACATAACTCGAATAGTTTTGACATTTATTACTATTGATTAATGAGCCTAGAAACTATGACGGTTTTATACATAAATAAATATAATTTTATGTGTATTTTACATACATAAATATATGTCATTTCCCTATTGGGCTAGGTAAATAGAAGAAAGTGCCAGATTTTCCTATTACGAAAAATTTTTTTTGGCCTCTTCTACATTTATGCGCCTTTTCATGAAACTTCTACGAATTCTCTGCTTTTTTTAACATATCATTATTTCATAATATTTATAATTCATCCATTTTTTTATTGATCTACTCGACCATGCCTTTATATTTGTATTTCTTTATTTATTCGTTCTACATGATCAAAGCTGATCCGGAGGTTGCGGGTTCGATCCCCGCTGGAACCCAGATGTTTTTAAACAGGATTCCAGTCTGGTTAACACTTAGGGCCTATAAAAACATATTTCTGGTTGGTTGGAAGAGATTGCCACATGGCAATAAACTCACCAGGTTACAAAAAAAAACCTTCTCAAAGTGCTCTTCTTCTTTGTATTTAATGCGTTAGCCTTAAGTTCACATATTCCCTTGATCACTTAATTATTTATTCTCTAACACATTATTTAAATTACTTTTTAATAAAAAAAAATTTTGGTTTGATTACGTATAAAAAATTAAATAATTAATTTTGAAAATGTTTAAATTATTTAACGTCAGCAGAAAAAAACTATAATAATGACTTTAAGCATTTCTATTGATCCAACCATACTTTTTTTGGTCTTTCTCTACCACACCTTCAGCTCGCATTTGCACTACATATTGGTTTTGTTAGTCTTTCTTCATTCATTCGTTCCACGAGCCCAAATCATCTGAGAGTGCTCTTATTCATTTTACTTAATAAATCAGCTTTAAGTTCATATTCATCCCTAATCACTTCATTCCGTAATACATTGTCAACCCATGCATTTTTATCAGTGCATGCATTTCTACAACATTTATTCAGCTCCTTTCAGTATCACGTTTTACTTCCATGCGTGTATATCACTTTCTAATGTCTTCAGTAAGATACAGTCAAAATCCTCATTTACTGGGGGCACGACAAATAAAATACAACAAACCGAGTTCCATATAAATTGTGTGTCCACAATAAATTACCTGTTGTTTCTAATAAATTATGTATTTATAAAAAAAAAAATTAACCAATCAACCACAATCCTCCTAAGCTCTGAGAGCGTTGAACTAAATATGTCAACATCCGGGTCACACGTTTCGCTCCTTGGCTATAGAAGTTTGAAATTTATTTGAATCTAAAAAATAACCGATTGTATGGATATGACATAGTTCCTTGAACTAAGGTTTATAGTATGTAGCGTCACCTTGATCCACAAAATACGATATAGTTCCTTGAACTAACGTTTATGTAGCGTCACCTTGATCCACAAAATACGATATAGTTCTTTGAACTAAGGTTTATGTAGCGTCATCTCGATCCACAAAATACGATATAGTTCCTTGAACTAAGGTTTATATAGCGTCATCTCGATCCATAAAATACGATATAGTTCCTTGAAAATTAGGTTTATGTAGCATCATCTCGATCCACAAAATACGATATAGTTCCTTAAACTAAGGTTTATGTAGCGTCATCTCGATCCACAAAATACGATATAGTTCCTTGAACTAAGGTTTATGTAGTGTCATCTCGATCCACAAAATACGATATAGTTCCTTGAACTAAGGTTTATGTAGCGTCACCTTGATCCTCAAAATACGATATAGTTCCTTGAACTAAGGTTTATGTAGCGTCATCTCGATCCACAAAATACGATATAGTTCCTTGAACTAAGGTTTATGTAGCGTCATCTCGATCCACAAAATACGATATAGTTCCTTGAACTAAGGTTTATGTAGCGTCACCTTGATCCACAAAATACGATATAGTTCCTTGAACTAAGGTTTATGTAGCGTCATCTCGATCCACAAAATACGATATAGTTCCTTGAACTAAGGTTTATGTAGCGTCATCTCGATCCACAAAATACGATATAGTTCCTTGAACTAAGGTTTATGTAGCGTCATCTCGATCCACAAAATACGATATAGTTCCTTGAACTAAGGTTTATGTAGCGTCACCTTGATCCACAAAATACGATATAGTTCCTTGAACTAAGGTTTATGTAGCGTCATCTCGATCCACAAAATACGATATAGTTCCTTGAACTTAGGTTTATGTAGCGTCACCTTGATACACAAAATACGATATAGTTCCTTGAACTAAGGTTTATATAGCGTCAGCTCGATCCACAAAATACTATAAAGTTCCTTGAACTAAGTTTTATATAGCGTCATCTCAATCCACAAAATACGATATAGTTCCTTGAACTAAGGTTTATGTAGTGTCATCTCGATCCACAAAATACGATATAGTTCCTTGAACTAAGGTTTATGTAGCGTCACCTTGATCCACAAAATACGATATAATGCCTTGAACTAAGGTTTATGTAGCGTCACCTTGATCCACAAAATACGATATAGTTCCTTGAACTAAGGTTTATGTAGTGTCATCTCGATCCACAAAATACGATATAATACCTTGAACTAAGGTTTATTTAGCGTCATCTCGATCCACAAAATACGATATACAATAGTTCCCTGAACTAAGGTTTATGTAGCGTCATCTCGATCCACAAAATACGATATAGTTCCTTGAACTAAGGTTTATGTAGCGTCATCTCGATCCACAAAATACCAAACCAAGTTAGAAAATTTGGATTGGTATTTTGTGGATCGAGTACTTGAATTAATTGTTAGAAATGATGTAGTTAATGAGAGGATTTGAGTGACTTAGAAACGAAGTATTAACCTGTTTTGGCTCTCCGACTTACGAAAGTCTTGTGTCATTGTTTAGTTTATTTCTATTTTTCAACACATTTTTAACTCGAATATCTTTTTTCTGCTATAATCGATAATATGATATTAAAACAAATTATTTATCGATTGCATTTTTACTCAAGCTGTATACGTAAAATGGCGCAAAATGTTCTAAGAATGTTAATTTGACTTGGCCATTCATCATTTTGAAATATGACTCTCAACGGCGGGTGATTATAACGGACCATTTATTATAAAAATCTTTTATTTTTTCACTAAACGCACTTCATAACAAAACTATTAAAGACTACTGCCTTACTTTAATTGACACACCTAGTGAATGCTGATCAAATAGTTTAAAGAATGGTATTTTTTAAAGTTAAATTTTAAAATAAAGTATGAGAACTTAAAAAAAAACACTGTAACAAATAAAGTTGAATTTATTTCAAATCCATTGAAAAAATATTATGCATGTATATCATTTCCATGTAATCCTTTCGGGGTAAGCAAAGACGACAGAGTTTCAAATGTTCCTATTACGACTTAAATAAATAAATATAGGTTTATTGATAGCAACATAGTATGTACGTAATATATTTAAATACAAAAAACATAAATTGCAGAGAATACATTCAAGAGAGAAACTATCAAAAGGTCTGGGCTCGTCTAATAACGTCCCCCCGGTCAAGATACACCCCACCAATATAGGGCGGGCCCAGCCACGAGGCACCAGATGTTTTTCAGCCCACACCCTTGCACATGTAGAATAAGAAGAGGAAAAAACAGGAAATAAATAGATGGCAGAAAAAAAAGCATCTTCAAATACCACCTCAGATTAATTCAAACAAATAAATAAAGGTTCCTTGACAGCAATATGTATACATAATAAATTCATTCCGAGTATCGCACATACATCTCAAAATAATCTGCAGAAAATACATTTAAGAGAGAAGATTTAGGTACGGGCTCGTCCCACAACATTACTCTGGCCGAGATACAGCCCAATAATGTAGGGCGAGCCCGACCGCAAGGACATCGGAGGGCTTTTAGCCCACACCCTTATGTGTACGATACGACGACCTCCGTAGCCTAGTTGGTAAGACTTCCAACCTGGAGGCTGCAGGTTTGATTCCCGTTTAAACCCAGATTTTTTTTAAAATGGTTTCAGTCTGATTTTCACTTCAGGCCTCTTTAACATATTTCTTGTTGGTTGGAAAACATTGCTATATAGAAATTAACCCACCAGGTTGTACTGTATACAATGAAAATATAATACAATACTTATTCGCCTTCTCCACATCCATATATCTTCTCGTACAGCTTCAAACTGTTTACATTCCATTCTTTAACACTTCCCTTACTGTGCTAAAAAATTACGCCAGTTACGGTGTTGGACACTGAGGGTACACTAAAAATGTATGTTTTAAATTAAAATTATGCAAAATCTATTAGTTTTTTTTTTAATTAGCTATAAACATCATTTTATTGTGTAATAAAATGTCGAATAATATAAAATAAGTGTAAGAAATGATAAAATAATAGTTGAAACAGAGAAGTGACATTTCTATACGAATATAATTTTCCCACTGCGTCGTTCGGTCTGCGCAACGTTCAGAATGCGCATGACTGAAAAGAGGTCTCCAACCTTTTAACACTTCCCTTACTGTGCTAAAAAATTACGCCAGTAACGGCGTTGGACACTGAGGGTACACTAAACATGTATGTTTCAAATTAAAATTATGCAAAATCTGCTAGGTTATTTTTTGTTATTAGCTATAAACATCATTTTATTATGTAATAAAATGTCGAATAATATAAAATAAAGGTAAGAAATGATAAAATAAGAGCTAACACAGAAAGGCATTTCTATAAGAATATTATTTTTACGCTGCGTCGTTCGGTCTGCGCAACATTCAGAATGCGCATGCGTGATAAGAGATTTCCAGCCTTTTAATTTTTTTTCATAAAATTATACAATAAAATGTAGCGTGTATTTTTTTGGCAATAAAACCATAATTCGAATAAAGACAATAAATAACATATAAACAAAATATAAAATGAATATATAAATTCCAAAATCAAGGTTTTAGGGCAAGAAATTTATATAGTATAAACAAACACGAAATTCAAAATTATATATAAACAAACACGAAATTCAAATCAATAAAATATATGCAATTTGGAAAATATAAACACTACAGAAAATTTGAAAATAGGACAAACATATCATATAATCAAAGTTTAATCCTGTGGAGAAAGTTATCGCAATTGGGGCATGAAACCACTTTTTTTTTACTATATTCTACGTACTAAACACGCAGGTGTTTGACAAATATTGCAGAATAGCCTGGTTTTTTTTCTCGAATGTTTTTAATAAAACCCACAACTTCCTCTTTTGAGGACCTCACGGGGTGCCAACAGGGTATTATTTACTAATGTTTCGGATATTGACTCGCCACAATAGGTTAAAACTGTATTAAAAGCATCTTGTTGTTGCTATTTTTCCTTTTTAAGATATTGGGCATTGCCAATTCCAAACTTAACTCTCTTGTGAAATGTTTTCGGTGGTATTAATTATTTTGTTTCCACTCTGGATATTTGTCTATCCATAAGAGGTATGCATTCAATGCAGCCATATCTATAATTTCCATAAAAAGACGGAAAGGCCATCTTCTCGTTGACCTTGAGCAAGAGTACTCTCAAGTAATTTAGTCTCCCGTATCTACTCCAATTTTCGTATTATTATAATGATGTATAATTACTATAGTGGCTTTTGTTTTTCTGAATAATCAATTTCTGCATTATTGAATTGAGTGGATAATAATAATACTGCTTTATTTTTTGTGGTACACACGAAACAAGTATTTTATTTTCAGCTACTATGGATTGTTTTTTCTCTAGACGGTATAAATTCAAGTGAGATTACTCTTTTATTTTTTCGAAGCGTGCCAGTTAGAGTTAAACCTTTTAATAAAAGATTATCGGCTAATTTGATGGAGGTAATAAAAATACCTGTGGTTATCCTCCTGTTCGTGCCATACTGCAGTTGAACCATTTCTATAACTACTCAGTTACCTTGATTTATCTCTCTCTACGATTATTCATCATACCAGAATAAGCCTGTAAATTTGTTATGCGTCATATGCCGCCGCAATCGGCAGCAACCCAGATTTTGATGCCATATTTACCAAGTTTAGACTTCATGTACACGCGAAATGAACAATTCTCTCTAAAGTTTGCCAAACGTTCATCTACAGTTATATTCGAAGATGGAGAATAATTGCTTTTGCACATATCCATAAACATTTTTGAAATCCACTTAATTGGTTCTAATTTATCTGAAAAAACCCTGATATCTCTCTTCTCGGGTTTCTTTATCATCAAAACGAATATGACTGTAAATATAGATGAATCTATCTCGAGACAGAGCTGTTGTGAAAAATGACTGGCAAAAGGGACTTTCACTTATCCACAATTCACTCAAAGATAGCTTTCGTGTTCGATTTCTGCCAGGTGCGAGCAATATTCCAATGAATTCATATAACTCGTCTTTTGATATTGGTTGGTTCTTTTCTGAATGAATTCGATTTAAATGACGATTTGTTTCTTAAACATCACTTTTACCACCTCTTCATTTACAAACAGACAACACATATCTTTTATGGAATGTACATTTATACTTGAATTTCTCAGTCCAGAATCTTCGATGAGAATATTTGATACCCGACCGATGCCTCGAAGATTGAGGTGGTACTCGTAATGAACTCCATTCGAATCCATGTTTTGATGTAAATAATATTTCTTCGTCTTCTTCACTCGTCTCCAAATCAGAATATACTTCATCCTGTACCTCGACAAAATCTTCTGATTCTGATATATTGCCTGTCGCCTTAAATTCCAAATCGCTATCATCGCCGTCGATATTTCCCGCCATCTCAATTATTATATTTTTGAAAATGAAATAATAAATAAAATGTACATTTATTATAAAAAGAGTAATGGTACAATATAACATACCAGATAAAAATGATAATAGAAAAAACATACCAGATAAAAATAAAAAATAACAATCAGGATTATAAAACCGGTGACGAGTCCCTGGAACGGGCGCTATACGAACTGTCAAAAAAGAATGAGTGTTTGACATTTCGTCAATTCGCGATTTAAAATCATTAATTTCTGTTGAATTAACTATGAATGTTTTGTTTCCTAATGACATCATTCAAATCATAGAGGTTTCGATGAGGAATACATAAAGTATGAAGACCCTGCAAGCAGTATATTTCGAGAAATTAAATAAAATATAAGTCATGATCACTCGCTATCCATCACCGTACGGCAAGTGTTAAAAAAAAATATTCACTTGGACCCACCATATTTTTCTTTGTCGTCTTTTACCACAGCTCCCACTTATGTTTATATTATATATTTGTATAAGTCAGTCTTTCGTCACCCATCTGTTCAACATGTCTAAATCTTAACAGCTACAAATGCTCTTTTTTATATTACTCAATACATCACCCTTAAGTTCACATTCATCCCTAATCACTTCACTCCGTGTTATGTCATATATTGTCAGATCACGTATTCTTTTAAATCCACGTATTTCTACGAGCTTCTATTCGGGTCTTTACAGTATTTCTATTACGTACACATTTCACATCTATAAATCAAAGTTGATCCTAAACTACTGTTGAGAACTACCGTCTTACCAGACTTTATAACTATCCGATTCGGGTATATACATTTTAGTGCCCCATTGACTTTGTTTCTTATCTCTATACGCCGTTTGATATCTCTCGGAACTTTTCCATCAACGGAATTTTCAACTTGTTCCAATCTTTTATTAGCTATCCAAATATCGCGTTGATTTTTTCTTTCATACATCATGACTTGGAAGTTTTGTAAAAAGCGTTCTCAGTTCTTTTCCAAATTCCAAACCAACAAAATTAATAAATCAACAATCAAGGTTGTGTCAAAAAAAAACTGTTTCACTTTTATGGTTCATTTCCATTTTTATGACTTTCATTGATTTGTGGACTTTTCGTGAACAAGGAGGGAATAAATTAATCATTCCGTTAAACAATAGAAACGTTCGATGGTTTTTAAATAGATAACGTATCAATTGCAGCTGTCGGCGGTGCAATAAATTTGTCAAAAGAATCATTTCTCGCGAGGTCATTTTCCAGAGACCTTCAAATATCATAAATCTAAATTCGGTATTGTTATATTAAATTATATGCATACATACCATCACGCCATTTCCCTTTCAGATGCAGCAGATAAAAACTATGTACATACGAGTATAAAAAAATTATGTCTAACTTTATTTTTAATGGATAATTGACTCATTTCGTGACTTTTTATGAAATTTTATTCAGCACTTAAAGAGTTAAAAAACTATCTTAATTCACAATACCACAAATAATTGTAAGGTCTTCTTCTTCATCTTTTTTTAGACCTGTTGGCCTGTTATGGTCCTGCATCAGTGTTTGCCTCTTGTGACGTCGACTGCCAGCTGTCTTTCCTTATTTTGGGAGGTCGTCCTGGAGGTCTGCTCGCTTGGGAGATACTGTGCCTGGCCATTCTTACGGCTCTTGGTGCCGTCATTCTGGATACGTGTTCGTTCCAGAACCTTCTTCTCTGTCGTCTCAATATGAAAATATTTTCCATTTCGTACGTCCTTCAGATTTCTGTGTTTCGTACTCTATCACGAAGGGTTTTGCCAGCGATACTCCTGAGTACCTTCATTTCGCTGGTTCGAAGGAGATTTTTGGTTCTGACGGTGTCGGCTCTGGACTCGATGCTGTTTGTCATTATGGGGCGGACACAGGTTTTTGTATATCCTCACCTTGCTTTGGATGTGAATATGCTTGTTTTTCCAGATAGTGTTCTTTAAACATCCGGAAATAGCTGCGGCCTTTTGTGATTGTTCAAGCACTTCGCCACAGAGGTCATTATTACACATTATGCTAGCACCCAAGTATTCAAATTTTGTTACTTGTTCAATTGATGTGTCGTTGATCGCCACACTGTATCCAACTTGCTCTCTGGCTAGAGTCATGCATTAAGTCTTGTTGATGGAGATGGACATGTTGTATTTTTTTGAAGCAGTGTGGAATCGATGTAGCATTTGTTGCAGGTAAGGTACATTAATAAAAGTTTTTTAATCAGCAAGTGGTTCTTTATTTTTCATCTTAGTAATTTGTTTATGTACAAACAGGTACGTAGACCTTTTTAAACACTTAAGGAGTAATATAAAAGCACATTTATTAAAAATATAATATAGAACCATGGTGGAAATTGTAATTATTTGCAATAAATATATCGCACAAATGTCTTTTGAATTCATTTAATTATCAGTGTGTTCTGAATTCCTCTTGGGTTTCGTTTGATTGAACCGCACTCAAATCTACTGATAGCAAGTGAATCATAAAATGATACTGCATCATCACGACATGCCCTAGAGACTCATATTATTAAACAAAGACTCAATTAACAGATATACACATCTTTCGACATGAACTGATATTTTTCTGAATACCGGTAATGATGTTTATCTGAACGACTTTCACAGGTCGTTCAAACATGGTATTGCTAAAAATCACCTCATTAATTCATTTTTGCTTCAATGCAGCTTTTTTATTGGAAGTTTAAAAATATTTGTTAGTATAATACCGACAGCGAGATTCTATAAATGGCGAGACAAGAAAAATTAAATATGTTTTTGATGATGCGTAAATTCCCAAGTATGTACTTAGAGCCGCATGAATGCTTAAGACTTGCTTAACCCTGAGAGATCGGCGCACTGCTATAGCAGTGGAAGAAATTTGTTCTACCCTTGTATTCTAAATTAATATCATTCATTTAGAATACAAGGGTACATATTCTAAAATATATTTATGTTGTAAAAATATATTTTTTTTGTTTTTTTGTTGTTTAAAATAAATATTTATCACGAACGTCCGAATCGTAAATATATCTCAGCACTAGATAGACAATTATATTTTTTTCTCGTAGCGCTCTCAGGGTTAAACACATATCTTGTTAGTTGAAAAAGATTACAACATGGCAATTAACCTGCCAGGTTGTTTTATATACAGCGAAAGTGTAATACAGTAAAATCATTTACGCATCATCTTTTGCGGTCCATTTAACTCGAATTTTGAACAATCTTCTAGCCTCAATCAGATTACTCTGTGTATTGATGCTTTTTTATCTGCGTGAATAATAATAAAAAGCTTACATCATTTTTTTTTTTACTAGGAAATGTTTGTCGAAAGGGAAATTTTAATAAATATAAACAAATAAAAATATCACTTAATAAGTTAGGAAAAATCGAAATCTCCAAAATACCCCAATCATTTGAAAAAGAGAGTCTTTGATTCATGCATCTTACCGATCCTCACATATGGAATCGAAACCACTGTCCTAAAAAAGCGAATAACGCCAAAACTACTAGTGACACAGAGAGCCATGGAGGATGCTGGGAGTTTCACTGCGAGATAGAAAGACCAACAAATAGATAAGAGAGAGAACCAAAGTCACGGACGTAGTTGAGAGAGCAGCTGCCTTAAAGTGGAGCTGGGCGGGACATATTGCCAGATGCTCTGACTCTCGATGGATGAAAAAGTTCCTGGAATGGCAGCCTAGAACGGGCGGGAGAGGTGTGGGGAGACCACATGCTAGATGGTCGGACGATATAAGACGGGCCACAGGGGTGAAGTGGATGCAGTGTGCCCGAGATAGGGAGTTGTGGAAGACCGAAGGGGAGGCCTATATCCAGGGATGGATCCAGAACGGCTGAAGAAGAAGAATCGAAATATTTCATGTACATGAATAATGGAAGGTAGGTTTCAGTCTGATTTTCACTTAAGGCTTGTTTCAATAATTTCTTGTCGGTTAAAAGAGATTGCCACACAATAAGCAATAAGTCTACCATATTTTACTGTATACGACGAAAGTGTAATAATTTGGTATTTTAAGTTCAAATCCAAAGACAAAATTGCACCAACCGTTCTTGGACGGTGGTTTTCGATATTTCAATATCTCAGTAATCTCTCATGTTGGTCAAACGGTGGTCATTTTCGATCAAAGCTTTCATTTATTCACTTGTCTTACACATCGCACACTATTTTCGAGTGTCGTATCCCCATTACTTAATTTTTAAACCACATTTGACACACGATCGATTATTGCATCGTCGCCATACACTACGTTTTTTTTTGTTGTTGACACATTTTTTCCTTTGCAGTAGTAAAAAATATCAAGCATTGAAATACCTAATTATTTTCCACCTTCAAAATAGAGCATGGTCGCGCGGTAACGCACTGGATTTACGTGCGGAAGGTTGTCGGTTCGAACCCCGCGCTGTGCTACTCTCCTCGAACGACACAGCCACTTTTCCGCCTAGTGTTCGATGGCATAAGAATACCTATAACTTCAGTCATATCTATTCTTTAAAAAAAAATGACGAAAAAAATTGCTCAAACAATGGACGTAAAAATACGCGAATATATTTCATAACTATATTTATTCAACACGTTTGGAATGAAGTTAGCAATGCAAATTTTATTCTTACGACATCTATCAAAGAAATACGATACTACTTTCTGGATAGCCTTATACAGATAGGTTACACAATATAATCGTTTTTTCGCAAACACTATTTGGATAAAAACTTATTTTCTTTGGGCTTTTATTATTTTTTGTCCGAGTTTTTTAACAATGACGTTAATGACAATCAAACCAGATACCATTTGACAGATAAAATGCATATTTATAAATGATTCAATGAATATTGAACAAGATACTTGTCGAACAAGATATTGTTTAATCACATTACTTTACATGAAATATTTTCGTAACAATTTTCCATGCCGATTGAGCCGTGCTATTTGGAGCACGAATTTTTTTCGCTTACAGTAACACAAACGAGACCTCGTGGTGTTTAACCTTTTTACGGCGATGGCTCGAGTATCTTTCGTGTGTCCCACAGGCGGCGGTGTTTTAAGTCAATAAATTTATATTGTATCTACATAAAAATATGACTCACCATTATCCCGAATCTGAGTACTGTCGAACTGTGCGCCGATGCATTTTTTAGCTGACACTATACACACGTAATATTAGAAAATGTTCTTATAACACTATTATACAAATAAAAGTATGTTTATTATACAAAGAAAACAATAATCCATAAACAATGAAAAAGGCAATTAATTCAATACGCAATACGCGTACTTACAAAAAAAATATCGACGCATAATACTCTATATTGATCGGGAGCAATTGTCATTAGAAACATGACCTTCGGATCGCACGAATGCTTTAAATATCGACGGCCTGCAAGGGGTCTATTTAAATCTTTCTTATGGATCAAGTACTTGAAGTTTTGATGATTTTAAAAGAGATGTCACTAGAGGACATGTTTTGTCTTATATTCAGGTTAAAAATTTTAAAGAAGATTTAATTTTGACCGAGATATCCACACGCAAAGTAAGTGGCCACTTAAATGGCCGCTCGCCAGGACGGCACGTATTATGTATGGGACATTTAAGTGGTCCGTAGCCGTGAAAGAGTTAATGAAAGACATAAAAATAATTTGCATGTTGTGTTAGGTTCACATTTATTAATTTAAAGTAAAAATCACATCATCGAGAAAATTGAATTCACACAAAGTTGAATGGTTTTAAAAAGAAAAGTTGGTTTCCAAAAAAAGGACATGATGTTTTATGAATCAACTTTCTGCATTTGCGATGAGGAGTAGTCTATGCAATATTTGCTACAGAACCCGAGGAAGCTGTTGTGCCCAAGAAGGCTGCAGTGCCCGAGGAGGCTGTAGTGCCCCAGAAGGCAGCATTACCCAAGGAGGCTGTAGTACCCGAGGAAGTCTTGAACCGAAGAATACTTGATTTAGTTAATTCTGGAATAATAAGAATCAAATAGTTGTATTACACTTTCGTCGTATACAGTACAACCTGGCGGGCTTATTGTTATGTGGCAATATCTTCCTGCGTGACCTTAAGATGTTAAAGAGGTCTCAAGAGAAAACAACTGAAGTCCTTTTTTTTTAAATCTTGGTTCCAGCGGGAATCGATCACGCAACCTCCGGGCTAGGAGACGAGCATCTAGCCAACTAGGCCACGGAGGTCGTTTATTGATAGCTTTAAGGTTTGTGGAACCTTTGTATCGTTATAATATAATATATAAATAAAATTAACGTCGTATTACGCGTGTGAAAAACTTAAGTCTATAAATCAAAGGTATTAAATATATTAAAGAGTAAAGCTATGGGACTAGCAACTGTTTTGATATTAGTTTCACCTTGAACAAACTTCGAAACTCACCATTTTAAAGTAACTGCTAAAAAGCCTCAAGCGTCAAAGCGTCAAATATTTTATTTTCATACAAAGTATTATATTGAATTTATTTGTACGAATAGCTGACGGATTTTTCAGCAAATTTGACAGATGAAAGATTTCGACTAAATATTAATTTTATATTTAGTAATTTTTTTTTATTATTCGGTATGATAAATATACACGTGTGTTAAAATTAACAGTCAAGTCTTTAAATATATTTTTTATAAGAACTAGAGAAACCGAACTAACATATGACAAATCAATTACATAAATTATAAAAGCATTGCTAAAGCATTTATGATCTTCAGCTAATGTTCAGACCTAAGAATAAAAATACAAAGTTTTTTTGCATACAGTATAGCGTCTTTTCGATCGTGGACTTGCGCTACGCTCCAGACGATGTAAAATGAGGGACGATGTAAAATGAGGGATTATGTAAAATAAGTTGAATGAGGGACGATGTAAAATGAGGGATGATGTAAAATAAGTTAGATGAGGGACGATGTAAAATGAGGGACGATGTAAAATAAGAAGAGTGGTGGACTTTCCTAGTCCACCATTCTTCTTATTTTACATCGTCCCTCATTGTTATAAGCCACACTTTAATCAGACTGGGAATATATTTGATCTATTATTTGGGTTTCATCGGATTCGAAGCCGAAACCTCCGGATGAAAATCTTGACAAATTAAACCACGATGAAACTAAAATATATTTATTACCAAACGATTGTTCAAATGTGTCATTTTAAGGATCCATTCGATTAAAATTTATGTTATTTACGAGTATTAGAATTTCGAAATAAATATATTTTAAATGCTTCATTAAAGCAGTAAACATGAATAAAATGCGAGACCTTAATAAAAAGTATACAAAATACAGGAAATAAATTTACATGATACATAATACATACATCGGCTAGTAAAATAAACATATGCACCTAATTAGTACGTAAAAATAATAAATCAATAATGATTAAATTCATAAATTAATTATCAATACATCTAATTGAATTCACTTTCTGTTAGAAAAAAAAAACACACGGTGCGTATGCAACCTTACCTAACCTTACGCAATTGTTGAAAAGTAATTCCAGTTACTCATACAAAATGCATATTTCTAAGTCAGGATACAGCGATGAGTACCAAGCGGTGAAAGCCTGTAGACTAACAGGAAATACGAATTATGAATATGTTAGATGTTGAGCACATGGTCCATTGAATGAATCTCCTAGCACACGCAAAGTGGCACTTCAACCAAACTCTGTTTGTGACGACTCAACAGTCAACCAAAATACGTCCTGGAATGGCTAGGGAAGGACTGGTAAGGCAGATAAAGTTCTATAATGACAGTCTGCAAGAGTCGCTGACTTTGTACGGGGTACCTGAAGACTAGAAGCAGGTTGCACAGAACCGGGGGACCTGTAGAGCCATCTGTGTTTAAGCTGGTGGCGTCTCAATAGCTAGACGTATAAGAAACAGTCAGCGTGCTATGAACATGCGTCAGTATTTCTAGGTGACTAAGCAGGATCCACATATATGTGACACCTGCGGTAGGGAGTGCGTATCTAGGATCGGGTAGTTTTTTTAACAAAATATGGCATGCTTGATTGGAGGAACAGCTCAAGATTACGTTGGAATGTCAAAAGGATCCTTTACTACGAGGCCCAGTAACGATAACGATGTTTGTAATGATTTCCGTGGCCTTAGTTGGCAAGACGCTTGAATTTCATCCTGAAATTTCAGGTTTGATCCCCGATGGTACCCAAAAAGCTACTAGTCTGATAATACAAGTTTATCTGGTAACTATACTGACAAGCGCTGGAGTGTGTGACTGATGTACCCTCTTCACGGACAGGGTAGTGTTCTAAATATGTGCGATGACGAACCATGAATGTTGTGCCTTCTTAAGTAGTTTCAAACCCGAAGGCTTGATTAATGGTGACGAAGAATATGTTGTCTCTTAACCACGATCTTAAATATGTTCTAATAATCAGTTCAAATATCTTGTAGGGTTACCATGCGAACCCATGTCTCATTTTAATCAAAATATATTACTCCCTGTAGGCAGTAGATATACGAGTACAGTTATTTATTATTATTATTATTTATTACTATTACACATGACAAGAAACACACACAATTTGCGGAAAAACAACAGGTAATTCGACCTAGTCATTCAATTTTAATGTATCTGGGTTTGTTGCCTTTCATTTGTCGTATCCCCAGTAAACTAGGCTTTTGCCTGTATCTCACTGAGGATATTTAGCATGAAAAAATAAATCGATACTTCTTTCCGATTTTTGATTACACAAAAACAAAACCCCGTTGCACGCTCTCATCGACCTGACAAACAGTGACACTCAACTACAACTGGAAACATCTTGCGAAATTCAACTCCTCACACATCATCACTCCAGAAAGGCCAAAAATATTCATCCCACAATATACCGCACACAATCATAAGAATAAAAATTAAAACAAAAAATACACAGAAACACAAATACAAAAACAACCAAAATTAAAACAAGAAGAAACCCACACTCACGAACTCACACAATTCTTTCCCACTCGTCATTCATCCTGAAAGCCCAATTACTCAAAATCCTGTCGCAATAACAACCATGCTCCGATCGACTGTCTAAATGGTTTTCCTACCTTTATCTTTATTGAAGTCGGCACGCCATTGTATGTAATGGGAGCCAAATAAGCATATTGCCTTTGGGCAAAAGAGGTTTTAACTCTAGGGATGGTGAACATTTCATTAGTTGCCATGCATGTCATGTGTGTCTGCTGAGTCTGCATCTTCCAGTATTGAAGTAAGTTTGATTATTTTCTTAAAAAGAATGCCAAAAATCTAGTTTGCTTCTGGACCGAAAAAAAATCTAGGTAGCACCAACGTTAAATTGTTCACAAGGTGTTTAAGTAACTAATTTAATCTGAGTAGATCTGGGAGAACACTTGTCTTCATATAACTTCATAATTTTGGTTCTCAACAATCTTACGTTACAGTTTATACTCATAGTCAATATAAACTATCAACTTTCGAAGGTCTATCAGCGTATTGTTAAGAAATCTTTACGTAGACCGACCAAGTGATTTAGCTTCTTTGGGCTTTTAATTCCATTATTTTGCTCTTAGGGCATCTGCTTTATGCACATGACTGGTCATGTTAATTGGATAGTTCTTATGCAAATAAAATCAACACTGAAGGTACTCATTACTGGATACAAATCTCTTTTGAGAATAAAGCGGTTTTACTTACCGTAAATAATTTAAAAGTTGGACCTGATTAAATAAAACACAGAACAAACATTTCAAAATGCCGCTGTCGGTTAACTTAAAAACAGTAAAATCTTCAACATCATCATCATCATCCTGACATGAGTGAGCATCATAATTACTATGATAGTTTCTGATGACTCCTCTCCATCCATTCCTGCACTCCGCGGCTCGAAGGGCAGTCCAGTTAAGGGTAGTTCTGTAGCGTCTTTCACTTGGTCAGCTCAATGCATTGGGATTCTTTCTTTTGAGCATCGTCCTTCCACGCCTCCAGTAACTACAAACCTCTCCAAACTGTCTCTTTGGCCACGAGCAACACGCAGAGATAAATTAGGAATCAAAGAGATGATTCAAAATGAGGCAGTGTTTTTTCTAAATATAAGCAGATGTGGAAAAATTTATAATCTAATGGACCCCACCTCCACCCTCTTATACTTACATTCAACTTATTTTATTTTTGTAATATCTATTAATAATATTGGGGTTAAATCCCGAGTCAGAGCGCTGTTGAGGAGAGTCTGATATCTAAATAATCAAATCTAATACGCATGACTGCTAAACACTAGCCCATGCAACCGACAAAACTAATATTTATGTTTCTCACTATGGGGCTATAATACGAGTAGAATGTATAACCGCCACTGTAAAGAGCAATGTGCGATTTCTAAAGTGCCTACACGTATTTCATTACCTAACCAATTTCAAGGTATCAATTTCACGTCCGGCCTACTGCCTGCCAAATGGGCAACCGTGATACAACTGACGTCATCCGTATGTAAATATATTTATTCGGAACTTAATCATACTATCTAGATCCGGCCAAGTGTTTACGAGACTTACATGATACAACGTCATCTCAGTAATGGGATAAATTCATTTCCGGTTTAAGGCTTTTTGCTTCTATTTGTACATTCATACAAATCATCTTGTAATTTACATATCGGGACAGGCGTATACGACAGAGCACCAAAGTTCCTTATTTCGTGATAAACTTCCTTGGCATCTTCTATATCCATACACCTTTTCAAACTCCTACGACTTTCTATCATCCAAAAAATGGTTCACTTCATTCCATATTTTTTTAATCTTGTTCTACTACACCTTTCGCTTTCATTTACACTATACTATATATTTGTTTTGTTAGTCTCTAAGCGTTCATTTGTTTTACATGCCCAAGCCATTACGGAATACTCTTCTTTATCTCATTCAATACATCAGCCTTTCGTCCACATTTCCCTTTAATCACTTCGCTCCTGTCTATAACAATCTTCTTCTTCCTAGTGTTATGTCAGATCCCCCCAACGTTGACTATCACCTGAGAGTAAGCATCTTCGTCCCCGGAAGCCTGAAAAAAATTCCCAACGCTCCTTATACCAGTCCAATTACGTATATTGTGGAACCAGGATATTAACCTCCTGCCAACACCTCTTCGACCCTCTATTTTGCCTCGGATGATGAGGTGCAATAATTTGTAATTTTCTCCTCTAAGTACATGACCCAAATAGGACGCCTTTCGGATTTTAATATTAGTTACCAACTCTCTATCAACTTTGGCTCCTTGAAGAACCCTTGTGTTGCTGACCATATCCGTCCAGGGTATCCGTAGCATTCTCCGGTGTAGTCGGTTCATACTACAAACTTTGAGTGTCAATGATTCAACAACATATGATAACACTGACCAAATGTAGCATTTGACTAACCGTTGTCGAAGTTTCAAATTTAGATTATCTATGTCTATAACAATAAGACCTTACAAAGATATTTTATGTTACATGATGTACTTTATTTACATTTTTATTTATTTCTTCGTATGTTATCCCTCAACATTCCAATAGGTGATGCAAATATAGGTATTAAGCGTGACAGGAAAACGATATTTTATTTTCTCCAATAATCGAGCTTCAGGTTTTACAACAACTAATATAAGCATACAGCTCCCAGTTAATCGTCGATTATATTGTAAATACTATCGTCCATGAACCGGTAACAACACTTCAGTCAGACTGCGACCTTTTTTTATTTATTTTTTTCAGCTGCCAGGGAGAATCGAACCCCCATTAAAAAGACAAATAAAACAAAATACAGTTCAAATATGAATGGAATGCGCGGTAGACAAAAACCAAAGAACGTGTGGTTGAATCAAGTGAATGATTTTAGAAAAAAAGAAAAAAAAACGTTCGAGTTGTTTAAAAAGGCGTACGGATGAGAAAGAGACGAAGGACGCACGTGTTAAGATAGGAAAGTATAGCCTTCTGTCATATTAGACTACCCCAATAGGAAATCGGTGCGATTGTATATTAGCGAGCTTGTATATATTAAGGTTCATCTTCCGTCAAGTTAATAGGGCATTACAAGCACTATACTAAGTACAACAGTGGTCTTCAAAACTTTCGAATGTTTGTATATTGCCAAAATATTCTCAAAAATGTGAGATGTGCATAAATGATCATTTGAAATTTCCAAACGCGAGTTCGTGTTGCCTATCGGCTTCCATAAACTAAAATGACAAAAGTCACAATAAGTTATACTTACAAGCTTTTAATTTTTTTCAACAAAATATATAAAAAATCCGGATTTTTCGTAATCTATGTTTTTATATGTTGAATGAATTTAATTATTGTTGAAGTTAAAAAATATAAACGTTACTTATCTGATTCAAAATACTAATGAATTAAATTGAATTTGTTTTAAATTGTTTCTTTAAATGTAATCAAACATTAATCTTAATATATGCCAACACATTAAATACAACATTACTGGTGAAAATAGTTCAATAAATAGTTAACTTATACCATTTAATTACACTTTTGTTATATACAGTAGAACGGTAGGTTTATTGTCATGTGACGTTCCCTTCCGACCAACCAACCAACTTCGAAACGTTATTTAAGTTAAAACTACACGATATAACATACTCGAAAAACGTCTGGAACTAGTTGAAAACCTTCGTGAAATTCTTCGAACATATCTGCTTTCTAAATATTTACTCGCATCTGATTTAAGGGGCATACTGGCGATTTTTTTTTGGAAACCACCATATAAGAGAATAAAAAGTCAAGAACTACCTACTGCTAAATAACTGATGGAAACAATGTTAACTTTAAAAAGTCGTATTGTTTGAAAAAATAAAAAATTTTATTTTTTTATTTTACTTGTATCAAAGTTATTGGATATGTGTATGTATATTATATATAATTTATTGCAATTCATGTTTAAGAAAATAAATGTCAGCAGTAAATTTGGATTATGTCTTAAAGTAATTATTGAATAATAAAAATATCCAAAGGCAAATTAAAATTTATTTTCGAGGGGAACTGTGGATTTTTTTCTTAGAAAATGGTCGTTAGTATAGACACGTATGTGTTATACACAAATTGAACGCGTTTACGTGCATACAAAAAAAAAACGTGAGCCACGCTTTTAATTACTTTCAAGGGGTTTCCAACTACAATTTTAATTCGATGATACAGATCTTAAATTAAAAAAATCTTATTCAGCTAAATAAGCGTGTTGCACTATTAAAAAATACCAATTCGGTGTATTGCTCAGTAACTGATTTCTTTAAGTTTTCAAAGATATTATTGAAATACTATTTTACATTTCAAATAATACCAAAGACATCAAGAATAATTTTACATTTATTTATTATTTATTTATTTATTATTACACATGACAAGAAATATACACAATTTGAGAAAAAACAACAGGTAATTTGATTTGGACATATAATTTTAATGGATCTGGGTTTGTTGCCTTTCATTTGTCGTATCCCCAGTAAACAAGGCTTTTGCCTGTATCTCACTGAGGATATTTAGCATGAAAAAATAAATCGATACTTCTTTCCGATTTTTGATAACACAAAAAACCCCGTTGCACGCTCTCATCAACCTGACAAACAGTGACACTCAACTACAACTGGAAACATCTTGCGAAATTCAACTCCTCACACATCATCACTCCAGAAAGACCAAAAATATTAATCCCACACTATACCGCACACAATCATAAGAATAAAAATTAAAATTAAAACAAACAAAAAAAATACACAGAAACACAAATACAAAAACCACCAAAATTAAAACAACAAGAAGAAACCCACACTCACGAGCTTACATAAATCCCTTCCACTCGTCATTCATCCTGAAAGCCCAAGTACTCAAAATCCTGTCGCAATAACAACCACGCTCCGATTGTTACATTTTTTTACACTCATATATACATCCTACAGTTTCCCTGCTGTGGTAGGCAGAAAGGACACAATGACAGATTTTCCTTTCTCGATACACATATTTTTCCTCTTCTACATTCATACAACTTCTCACACGGCTCCTAAATTTTCTCTTATTCCTTACTTTTACTGCATTCAAAATATTAACCACTTGATACAACCATAATTTCCGTAGTATTTCTTTACCACACCTTCCACTCATATTTGCACTGTATACTTTTATTATTTTTCTTCATTTATTCGTTCCAAGCGCCCAAGCCCTTTAGAGTGCTCATCTAAATAAACCAGATGGTTTAATGGATTATTTATAAAAAAGAGAATTCATGATGTCAATACAGTTAACATTTTGTATGCATTAAAGTATTAGAGACACCGTTAACGTGTGCAGCTTTAGGAATCACTTGAAAGCAAGTTTTTTTATGAAATCTTCATATAAATATTTATTGTTGAATATGAACACCATACGCATACAATACTCTTCATGAATGTATTACTTCCACATGACAAAATATATTTATTGTTGAATATGAACACCACATACATACAATACACTCCACGAATGTATTACTTCCTCATGACGAAATATACTTATTGTTCAATATGAACACCACACACATACAATACACTCCTCGAATGTATTACTTCTACATGACGAAATATATTTATTGTTCAATATGAACACCACACACATACAATATACTTCAAGAATGTATTACTTTCACATGACGAAATACATTTTTTGTTGAATATGAACACCACACACATACTAAACGAATGCACTACTTCCACATGATGAAATATATTTCTTGTTGAATATGAACACCACACACATACAATACACTATACGAATGTATTACTTCCACATGACGAAATATATTTATTGTTCAATATGAACACCACACACATGCAATATACTTCAAGAATGTTTTACTTCCACATGCCGAAATATATTTATTGTTGAATATGAACACCACACACATACAATACACTCCACGAATGTATTAGTTCCACATGACGAAATATATTTATTGTTGAATGTGAACACCACACACATACAATACCCTCCACAAATATATTACTTCCACATGGCGAAATATATTAATTGTTGAATGTGAACACCACACACATACAATACCCTCCACAAATATATTACTTCCACATGACGAAATATATTTATTGTTGAATGTGAACAACACACACATACAATACACTTAACGAATGTATTACTTCCACATGACGAAATATTTGGAAAAGTTTATTTGTAGATCGTCTTCCTACAGTTAGTTTTCTTACTATACATATTTTTTCTAAACATGTGCAGATTCGGGCAAGTACATTATCTAATGACCGCAGTCACTACCTTCCTATTCTTACATTTAACTTTTTCATAACTATTTATTTTATTATAAATTTTATCTTTCAATAAAAGTGGTTTCGAGTCCTGCAGCTGAGGGCCCTTAAAGAGAGGTAATTATCTAAACAGCGCTATAAAAAGTATATTTTCATTATTAATATTATTATATATGATATAGTCCCTAATCGTGTGTTCAAGTTACGGGCAGAAAATGATCTTCAACAGTCAATTAAACGTCCAGGTTTTAGCACGTTTTAGCACCCCAGTTTTTAAACGTCCAGGTTTTAGCACTACACAAAATGGAAAAAGATATTCCAGATTATAAAAAAAAATATTAATTCTGCATAATATTACACGTTTAAGATAGTTAAGCACGTCTGTTTGGACGTATTTGCCAATAAAAGAGACAGCAAGGACACGCCTATAGCAGGTGGCTGCAAACTTTATTATTAATTATAATTTCGATCTCTTGATAATAATCAGCGAGCAAAGCCGACATTTTTTTTCTTCAGTTCAGACAAATTGTCTTTAAGCGAATGTTATCAACGCTTTTTGCATGCACCAAACATTTAAAATTATTACAAGTTAAATTTACACGACATGCATTTAAAACATGCTACGCGAATTTCGTATTCAAAAACAATTTTTTTACTTTAAATTTTAGGTGAATAATTAAAAAAAAATCTACCTACCTACAGTTAGTTACAGGTTGTCTAGTATTTTTGTAAATTTATTAGTTGTTTATGTAAAGGTTACATTTGAAACACCAATTAAATTTTTATAATCGGATATAAAAAAAATTCAATTGCATTTGCAGTTGTTTAACTACTTTTATTACGAATTTTAATATTTTTCCCATAAATCGTTCTTATCCTGAAAGAATTGCGAATAAAAGTTTATTTTTAATTTAAAGGAAATATCTTGTTCTTCGTCGTGACCTCAACGCTACAGATTGCGACCCACAAATTGTAGAGTATATTTGTTTGGTTTTTATGGAAAAATAGTGCGGTGGTTTCACATTACCTTTCGCACCGTAATATATGTTATAGAAATTGTATACATGTTGTATATATTGTGAGTCCTGCTGCTAACGCACATTATTTTGAGGTTTAGTTCTATATCCCAGGGGAGTGTTACAGAAATGTTTTTGGGCATAATGTGGATAGGAAATATAAGGCTTAAGAGGTAGGATAGGGGAAAAATAGAAGTAGAAGTTATCAGCCTCTATACTCCTCCACCAAGTTAAGCGTTCGGGCTCACGCAGTTTCCGAGATGTGACCGCTGTCTGTGCATTGATAGCTACTTGGAGCCAAAGGTGAAGAGTTCAAGACGTCAGCTGACCAGAGACTATTAACATTCTAGGTGACGCTAGACTGGCTAGTACTTTCGTTTAACATCTCCCTATACCCCCATCATATATTATGGTGTCATAATTTGATTTAAAAATAAGTTTTAAGTACTTTTTTTCGGGCATGACATTTCATAGAAGTCAAGCGTTTTCGTAAATATTTCATATTTTATGCATGCGTCTTAAAGTCATGTGCCGCTATACCATTTAGCATCATAGTAAACAATTCAAGATTCGATATAAATTAAGAAGTTTTGGCCTAATAATCATTATGATCAAGTGTAAAAATACACAAACAGAGGAAGTTCATACGTGTAATTACAAGGTTTTTTTAAAAATAGTTATTGCTTAGCAAGTTATCTATAAATATTTCCATTAACGTACATAAAATACATCGTATTTGGTTTCAATCAACAAGTTATAAAAAAATCACTTAAGGCATGCCGGTTTCCTTGGTCTGCCAAAACGGTTTTCGATAAATAATTGATACTTTCTATAGTTTATACGATCAAAATGAATGGTAATATAAAATTTATAGACTTATATTTTTTTATGAAAAGTGTTAAGGAATTTGAGGTTTCTGGAACTTTAGCAATCGTTTGATTCAAACACAGATTTATTACAATATCTATAATTAATCTTTATAAGTTTATTAACTTCTCATATAAGAAAATTTGGTTTATATACTTGCAACTCCTCATACATACTCGTACAAATATACCGTCACGCCGATTCTCTAATGACTGACGAGAGGATAAAACGTCAAACCCTTTCACGACATACTTCCTTCACATCTACCACATTCATGCATTTTTAGGTTCTTCTACTTTTCTTACTCTTTACTTTTATTTCTATCAACTTTAATTCGCTTGGTCTTTGCTGCATTCTTTCATCCTACGTTACACGTCAGTTTTATGCTCACAGTCATCATTAATAATTCAATTTCTTTTAACCAACAGTAACAAATATCAAAAGGCATGGGTTGGGTCAAATTTATGGCGCAAAAGAAAGTAGAGTGAAAAATTCATCTTTGAGCTTAAGTTTTCGAGTGCGTGTAAGCAAATTTAAAGAAGGATGATTTGGAAGAAGGAAGAGCAGAAAAATCAATGGATAAAAATCAGTGAATCAGAGCTGAAGAAGTATCTTCGCTTTTATATAATTATATAGCGATCAGAACTAGAGCTAGATAGTTATATATCTTCAATAATGTATAAAAAGATAAGGATCTTATTAATCTTTCCCTTCCTGTGCTAAAAAATTTCACCCGTTCCGGTGCTATGTATTCAATACACATAAAATAATGAGCGATTTAAAATCGAAAAATAAGAATATTCATAGCAAATTAAATTTAACTTGAAGTCAAAAGTGGTAATCATTGAAATTTAACTGCTGAAAACATGAAAAAAAAACAGCGGCCAACATTCACAAAACGGGCGAAGTGACCACCTCAAACGAAAGTCCGCGAGCCACTGAAGCGAGAGAAGCGAGCGAACTGAGATTATATTATTGCGTTCCTATACACCGAAGTAGAGTGAGAGTGAGACGTGAATAGCATCGCTTCTTCATCCATAGCTGTTTTTTAGAATGAATATACCTACGTCCCACACTGGCACACGTTTGATTGTATTGGTGAATGTATTCCCGATTTTCACAAAATATCTCTGATGTGGCCGATAAGTGCTAATTATTATTTATATTACTTTTTTCATTTAATGCGTAAATGTATTACGGAGGAACGCCTAAAATCTGAACCAAGTATTTATGATATTTATAGAGATATTAAAGTTTTTAGAAGCAATGTGTACTAGTTACACATCACAGGGAAGGAAGAGTTAAGAAACCAGAAAAATCTCATCTCCGTAGATTGTAGCCATATGCAATAAAAAGCCTCCTTCATATGCTATTACTGATATGTTATAGAAGCCGTACAGTTTGACACCATCAGCATTTGATGTATAACAAGCATTTCCTATAGCAAAAAAGAAAAGGTTAAAAACAAGGTAAGGTTTTTTTTTCTTATATATAAATTATAATAATCCATTTAGAGCTTTGACTTCTATTCAACTTAAGTTATTTACTTATATGTTGACCTTACCAGGAGGCACTTATTAAATTATAACAGAGAAATTGAAAGAAATGATTTATATTCAAATATAAGAAAAAATCTGGGAAATGGGTTTTAGAATATATCAACCAAAAAATGTTTTTTATTTAATTTAATAAAGTAATGTATGGCACAAATATTTGCCAAAGGTTAAATCTATATACAAATGTAAGAGTATATCTTTAGAACTAATCTGATTTATATACTATAACTATGAATTAACTTAATTTTATTTCCTACATGTCATATTTTTTTAATCTTAATATACGAGTATAATATAATTTGTTGGGAATGGTTAACACCTGCATATTACTTATAACTAGATAACAATTCTCACAACTTATTATTTATCAATTACATGTCCACTCGTTCAGGCTACTTGCATTCCATCACATTCACTCAGACCTTGGTCGTCCCAGCTAATACTGTAGGTGGACTAGTCAAGCAACAGATAATGCTTCGGGAGCCTGTGCTTATAGCGGAAGGGTAGATCGGGCTTACTCTCGTAAGCCCCCAGGGTAGGGATTAGAGGATTACTGTGCTTCTGTTGGCAAGTACAAAATGTGATTTAATTACTGTTGGTAAAATAAATGTCACTAATAATGCATTTATTTTAATAATAATAAATCATTATTACTCGATTGACCCTAACAGGATGATAATAATACGAAGAATAAAAGCTTAATTTTCCCTTTTTTATAAACATAACATGAAATAAGTAATTACAGTACCCGGCGGTAAATAATACACATCGGACTTAAGAAAGAGACTGTCAGCCATAATCGGCTAACTTCGGCTTTGTAGAGCGTCGTCTCTGTCCCTAGAACGCTTGACAACGACTGACAAATCGCGATGGAACACGTTTATGAATGACAGAGACGACGCTCTTCAAAGCCGAAGTTAGCCGACAGTTTCTTTCTTAAGCCCGATGTGTATTACTTACCGCCGGGTACTAGTAGATTTTTTAGCATAAAATCCCTAAACAGGGACAAACTTAGGCTTTTTTTTATTTAAGTTATTTCCTGCTTTGTTCACATTTTGGTAGGAATACGAATTATTTCCTTATATAGTGTAGTTAGATTATACAAAATCACCGAGTCTGAAAAAGGTTTGTTTTTTTTTAGTACACGATTAAATCTAATCCATCTGGCAATACAGAAATTTATTTCAACCAACCTACGTAAATTGGTGATTTAAATTTGTTTTAATCCATAACATGTTATTTATTAAAATATTCGTATAAAAATAACATTTCTTTTAACAATAATGGTTGGACTAGAGAATAGTAATTGGTTTAAGAACATCGAAAGAAAACAAAGGGAAATTAGGAAGAAAGTTGTTATAAATAATTTAACATAATCAAGTCTCTCTGGCAAAACTTACTTCTTATTTTTTTTTTAAATTGTCTATGATTTCCCTTACCGTTACTAATTTTTATTGTTAATTCGAACAGTACTTCTGATGACCTCCGTGGCCTAGTTGGTAAGACGCCTGTCTTCCAGCCTGGAGGTAGCGGGTTCAAATCTCGCTGGAACTCAGATCTAAAAAAAAAAAGATTCCTGTCTAGTTTTCACTTGAGGCCTCTAACATATTTCTGGTTGGCTGGAAGATATTACCATATGACAATGAACCTGCCAAGCTGCACTTTATACAATGAAAGTATAATATAATACATTAATACTATACTCCTCAATATATAATAATTAGTAATGCGGAAATGCTGAAAAGCGTGGCTGAGAAACGACATTATCTTTATGTAAAAGGAAAAATAAGTAAATAAAAAATTTATTTTTATATTTTTGTGTTCACCACATGTTTATTTTTAGGTTTACAACCGGTTTCGAAGACCACCGTCTTTATCGTCAGGTGAAGATAAACTAAATTGCTAAAAATATATTTCCTGTACAAGTGTAAATAATATAATATAAGAGGAATGAGGTAGGGAGAGATGTGATATAATGGTAAATGGAGCGGGGAAAAAGTGAATCTTAAGGTCAGGTCAGGTCAAGTCTGGATATCCAGGGGGGGGGGGGGATTTTAAATAGGAAACATATTAAGCAGAGGGCTATTATGAAAATTGGTTTGGTATTTTATGATATTTAAACTTAATTTTGTACATTTTTTAATATCGAGAATTTCCAAATTATCAAGCAGCAATCCCCCTCGGCTTATGTGTAGAATCCGTAAACCACGATTAATATCGAACGAATGGTTATTTTCAATTAGGTGGTTAGCGATCTCTGAAAAATTATTGTTGTTCAGGCACCTTAAATGTTCCTTAACTCGTTTTTCAAAAATTCTTTTCATTTTGCCAATATAAATACCTAAAAATAAACCTGTGGTGAACACAAAAATATAAAACAAGTTTTTTATTTACTTATTTTTCTTTTTACATAAAACATGGCACCACAAAGTGAAACTATAGTATTTTCGAAGATTCAAAAGATATTATCTTTGGCTCCATTAATCGAGCCTTTGAGTTATTATCACTGGAATAGGCACGGAACTTGCAGATCGTACTGCATACAAATAAATTGCAATATAATATAATGCAACTGAGGAATTCATCTGTCTATTTTAATTATTCAGTTTTTAAAACACGTGTATTCACAATTTTACGGCTATTTGCGAAAAACAAGTTCTTAATCATTCCTCATTAGAAAAAATATTGAAGTGTTCGTGTTTTCAATAATTAATGAGCTTTCTAGAATGTTAATAATTTTCAGATTATTTCCTGAAAAGTTTCTTTTGTTAGTTTAGGAAAAATTAAGTCAACCTAAGAATTATACAACGCCTATTTTATAACGCCAATTGTACCAAAAATTGCAGAAAACTTAATGAAGTGATTAGATATGAGTGTGAACTTATGAATAAGAACACTGTGAGATAATTTGGACACGTGGAACGAATGAATGAAGAAAGACTAACAAAACAAATATATAGTGCAAATATGAGTAGAATGTGTGGTAAAGGAAGACCAATGAAAGTATGATTGGATAAGGAAATTATATTTAGAAAAAAAACGAAATGTTAAAGTAAGAGAAATCGTAGGAGCTGTATGAGGTGTATTGATGTAGTAGAAGCAAAATATGTTTGGCAATAGGAAAGTCTAGCGTTCTGCCTTCTCTGCTTATCCCAACAGGGAAACGACGCGATGGTATGTATGCATGTTATTACGCTAAGAAAAATTAATGTTAGATAGCTACTAATAAATGCAGACAAATATATTTTTTTGAGTGTTGTGTGGTCTGTGACAGAATCTGGAATGAAAACATTTGGAAATAATGTGGATTGAATGAAGATGCAATATTAAAGAGGAAAAAACATCATTGAGATGGTGAAGCCACGTAGAAGTAATGAATGATAAAATATGTACGAAATAATAATATATGTGTATTTAAATAATATTTGAGTGGTATAGCGATACAAAATGTTTGGAGATATCTATCAAAACGTGGTACCACCAAATGAATCAAATTCTGGAAAAGAGTCAAAAGCGTTTCTAGTATGTATGACGTGGTTCATGGGCGTGACAGAAGCGAAAGATGAGTGTCAAAATCGAATGAATTGGATATCGGTTGTCTGTTTAACCTAATAGGACTATGGCGGCGTGATGATAATGAATATTCACCTAATATTATATGATCTTATATTCATCCAATGCTGATTATTTGAATATGAACGCCCAATATCTGTTAAAAGTATAATAAAAGGCAAAATACAATGTGGCAGTTGGGGTATTTTTGTTGGGGCAACTGGAGATGACTATCTAAGCTAATTTGTGACAAGCAAATCCTGTTGCAAGGAGTTTCCGTATTTGCAGCTTGTATTTCTCCACTGGGTTACTGATAACTATTATAGAATCGGTTCGACGCCATTAAGTTCGAATTGCTCGTGTTTCCTTCCAGTTGTATAAAGAATTTATATTTTTTATCATATCATGCAGTACATCCTTCTATCTCTTGCACTCCATGCTTTATTCTGTTATTTTTCAGTTCATCAAAGGGTAAACTTCTTTGGAATCTAGAGTAAGGCATGTGAGGCATGTACATGCCCAGACCAATGCAGTTATTGATTCCACAGCAGTTTGCTCTGTTCAAAACTTCATTATTTGATAACACGTACTATATTTGCAACCATTGTTGATCGGTTACTCTCTACAGCCTGTTCCAGTTTACAACATGGTCTAAGTTTTCTCTCAACCTCATACTAGTCTGCCTCCAAATACTCCTACGCATGGTTCATGGTCTCCATTCAATAATTTTATAGCCCCATCTACTTACCTGGTCATCTGGCAATAACCATTACATTATTATACCTTTATGTATGACACCGCTTAACTTTTAGTAGCGGTGTTTAGTAAATTCCATCCGCTCTATGAGGACTTTTGAAATATCTCCTGAATAAATCAATCTTCGTATTTTATAATACAGTACCACCTGATGGGTTTGTTACCATGTACTTTATTGCTATGTTCATTAAAAAGACAGAATCGGGTCGATAACCGGAGAAAAATGTGTCTTACACATACATACATACCATCATATCGTCTACCTATTGGGATAGGCAGAAAATATAAAGCATCATGTATTCCTATCGCGACAAAAATCTTTCGCCTTTTCCACACCCATACATCTTACAGCTCCTTCGAATCCTTTGAATTAACATTTCCTTCTTTCAAAATATAATTGACTTAATCTAAACATCTTGTCTTTGGTATTCCTCTACCATGCCTTCCATTCACATGTTCTGTGTGTATTTGTTTTGAAGTGAAACTTCTATCGGCGCGGAAGGGCAAATTAGCCTAAACGTCACGTAAAGTGAAACGGTGTATTATATTATTATTTTATAATTATTAAATTATTATTAAATATTTTATTTAATAATGAATTATTATTAATTATTTTAATATTAATAATTATTAATAGTAATTAATATTATTTTAATATTTTTAGGCGTATTATATTATAAATACAATTATTATTTATTATAAAAATTATTATTTATTATTAAAATTTAAAAAAAAAAATTATTTTATTTTTATATTAATATATATTATTTAATAATTATTAATCTTATATTAAATTATTTTATTTTATTTTATTTAATATTTATTTAGATATATTATTTATATTTAATATATAATTATAATAATATACATATATGTGTTATTAAAATATTAATAATTATATTATTATTATATTATGATTAATTATAATATAATTAATTAATAATATTATTTATATAATAATAATAAATAAATAATTATTTAAAAATAATCAATAAATACCAAAATATTAATATATTTAATATTAAAATAAATAAATTTAATATTATTAAGTGTATTATATTATTATTTATTATTAAAATTATTATTATTTACGAATAGTATAAAAAAATTTTAAAAATAATATTTTTTATTTAATTAAGAGAGATTATCTTGAATTAAATTCCACATAACCATTTCCTAATCCTAAAAAAAATCGATAACAAATGAAAAAAAAAGCAATTCATAAAATCAACTTTTCCTGGGAGCTAAGAAGTTTCACTTCTGCCGCGCGAGAGTCTCACGCTCTGTTTTTTATTAGTTTTTTTTCCTTCATTTATTTAACATGCCCAAACCAGTTTAGATCCTTTTTTTATGCATTAACCTTAAGTTCACATTCACATCATATAGTTCACATTCATGTCACACGTATTCTGTTACTCCATGTATTCTACCCTGTGCATTCATTGAAAACGTGTCTAATGAATCTTTTATCAAAGTCAGGCTTTGGTATTTTATTTTATAAAGCATTTCCACTGTTCACAATACTATTTTTCTCGTTAAATGTCAAATGACAATCTCATTCAACCAAACAGAATTGTGTTCAAATCAATCGTTACTGAAAACCAGACTTGAACCATTTTACAAACATCTATGTATCGACGGGAATCGAATTCGTAACTTGATGTTGAAAGACAATTGTTTTACCAACTAAGTCGTCTTTAACTCATTCTTGAACCTTTCGCTCCTCTCCTGAATTTGTAGTTGTGTAAGCAGTCTGTTTCAGCATGATAGACCCCTTACAGAAAAAAGCACATTAGTCGAACTAAGACTTGTTTACTAGAGGGAACTAAACACTTGCCTTAATTCATAGTCCAGCCTCAAAGCTTAATACTTTCCTACTTCGAAATCTCGTGATTTACGAGTATATTTACACACGAATCTCATACGTTCAAAACTTGAAAGTTGTTGTTTGAAACCACGCGACTTTCTTATACAAGGAAGCTTCAACCAATTTATACGAAATTTTACTTTAAATCATTATTTATTCATTGAAAAATAATTAAGTATTTCATGTTAAAGTCAGACTTGGAATTTGAGCATATTTCTACTGCAGTGGTAGAAGCTGATCGAAGTAATTGACGTTACCCTGTTCAAACTTTCCTTCAACAAAGCTTCTCGACGTACACCTATTAACATATTGGTGTTTAACTCGCTTAGAATATTTCGACCAGTATAGTTTAAATAGGGGAGAAATCTGGAACTATTTACAAGCATTGTTTGTTGTATTGCCATTTTACATGATGATCCGATAATTATGTACATGTTGTGTAATGGCCGCAGCAATCACATTCCTATCCTTACACTCAAATCACGTATACTCGTACCATATTTATTTTGTAACATTTTTTATTTGGATTACAATGCCAAGTTTGAACACCCTTGAACAGATTCTGCTCTCTAAACGATGAAATATAAATTATCCGTTTAATATTAGTGAGAAAAATTAAATTATGTGTACCTAAACTAGGTTCTGAGAAAAAAAAAACTTGAAATATAAAAAATTGTTATGTAAATTGCATGAAACGATGCTATACCAAATCATTGAATATCACTTTCATTGTATACAAGTCATGCTGGTAGGTTCATTACCATGCGGCAATTTCTTCAAACCGATTAGAAAGGTGTTTGATGCCAGCTTGATGCTTTTTTTTTGTTAAAAATCGGATACCAATGGGAATCCTATCAACAACCCATGGGTAGGAATATAATTGTCTTATCAACAAGGCCACGAAGGTTGTATCCATTATATCAGATCTAATCTGAGCAATATGTTGAAGAATTAGAATCATATTTTGTAAGATCGTAAATTTTGTAATAAATTAAACGAACATTGTTATTTTTATTATCCATTAGTTTAGTCAAACGAATTTATAATAAAATTATTCCGTTATGAAATACTGAGCACATGTTTCTGATTACGTCAGCACTCCGAATTAATATATTTATTGCTTTGGTCTCAATGTAAGCGCAACACCATATAAATTGAATTATCTTGCATGAAAATGAAGTCATTTGTGCAAGTCAAGGCTTGAGTTTGGAATTGAGAATTGTTCAATGCGACACCTTCTCAAGTATCTTCTATAGAAAAGACACTTTGACACTAAACCAGGAAACATCACGAAGGGTCCAGGATTTTTTTATGTAGACCTACAGACGTATCCTTAACATTCCTTGGAAAGATGTCGTTACAAATGTGAAAGTAATTGCTCATATGTATTATGACGAAGAATTGCATAAAACTTTTAAAGTTCGCAAGTTACATTTTTCGAAGGGTTAAAACATATTTATCTCCACTTTGGTTGTTATCATTGTCATTTGGATTCTATTTTTCTCGAAATTTTGTTGGTGACCGTGGTCTAACGGTTAGCATTAACGCTAAGCAAACGTGCGATCCAGGTTCGATTTCTGGTGGATTTTCTGTAGGACTGGTTTTACACTTAGACAGTTGAACAGCTTATTTTATGTTTTTCTTTTTGCTTGCATACTACTTACTCGTCATAAATTGTTATAGATCTATTGAGAAAAACAAATATTGAACTATATAAAAAAACTAACGAAATGCTGCAACAAATCAAACTTGTTCGAGTCCATGCGCCGTAAGGAAAGAATAGTGTAGAAGGGTGACCATCATTTTTATTTATTATATATTCAGATTATTTAGTTTATTTATTTATTATTCATTTAAAAATACAGAAGTGGATTTTTTTGTTTAGAACATATATTTGTTTATTGATACAGAAAAAGAGGGTTTGAAAAAAAACAAGAAGTTTTATTTATTTCTTACAAAACTTGTATTTTATTTACAAATACACAATAGAAAATTTTAAAGAAATAGTTTTTTTTAGAAACGTATTGGTTAAGAAACACAGTATAGACATTTTATTAAACATAAAAATACAAAATAAAAATACAGAAAGAACTCAATTTATTATACATAAATAAATTTAGAAAAGAAACAGTCTCATTTTATTTCACAAATAAAATTATTCACAGTCTGATGACGAATCGCTATCACTTGCTTCACTTAAACTTATTATGAGATTGTGGTTTTCACTTATATGGTCAAACATGATTTTTCTTTCCCAATATTCCGACTTTATGTCTTTCAAGTGGCTACATATTCTGCTCCACTCTTCAGAATTTATCAAAGAAACTTTTTCTATTACTAATTGATCCACTGTATTCAATGTAAACTCTACATTTCTAGAACCAACATACCCTTCGACAGAGGCCTAATTTTTCTCGATTAGTTTCGTGATGTCAGCTTTGTAATGTCACTAGAGTATGAATTATTACTAGAAATCATGGTGACACTATTTTTTTGACACGATGACACACTAATACTAGACACTGGCCAATCAGTACACAGGAGTTGACTAACACAATCACACGCTATGTGTACCTACGCTATAGTACAATACAATCACAGATTCTTTCCTTACGTCGCGTGGACTCGAACCGCCTTAGAACTTTATTCTCCTTTTCATGGGATATTTGGGTTAAGTCTGTTAAGACTGTGAGCTTGCTGAAGCACCACAGCTTACACACGATTAACATATACACGCAGAGATGTTTCCCATCCGCAGGATGACTAACAATTATTCTCGATTACTCTCTTTTTACTCTCTGTTTGACGTGTTACAAAAGTGACTGAATACTTCATGTAACATTTTAGATATTGTTTGACGATGCGTTAAAAATATGATCAGCTATAAATGAAAACTTGTCGAGATCAAGTAAAAACATCGTTATAATTTTAGAAGTTCCGCGCTATTAATTTTATTACATTGGCATCGGAAATCTGCAAGGAATGTGCTTACTTACCAATTATAAAATTGATAACACGCCTACTAAATTTTACAATATTGTGAGGCACACTCAATCAAACGTACACAAAATAGAAAATCATGATTCCACAAATTACATGAAATTAGTGTAATATGTGTTTCTACCACTTACTCGTATATCGATGCTCTCTTCAGGTGGACTTATATTGATTTATTACGAGAGTATTGCTTAGGATCGACTATGATATGGCCTCAGTGAGATACAAGCAAAAGTCTTGTTTACTGGGGACACGACAAATGAAAGGCCATAAACCCAGATCCATTAAAATTGTGTGTCCGAATTAAATAACTTGTTGTTCTTTCGCAAATTGTGTATATTGCTTGTCATGTGTAAAATAAATAAAAATAAAATAAGTAGGGTTAAAAAAAACATGTTGAGGGGGTGTGTTTATGTTAAATGGATTGTTGATAAAGGACTGCCTAATTAAATGAACAATCGATGAAGTTAATTAAATGTTGAAATACGGAAAGGTAAGAAATAATAGTTTCAGAATGAACTCTATGAGAAGGTTGTCGTTCTATCATGATTTATCCCATTCATATCCATGAAGGAGGTGAATGGGATAAATCATGATAGAAAAGTTTGGCACCCTTCCTTCTATGCCTATCCCAATAGGAAAATGGCGTTAAAGTTTGAATATTTTAAGACACAAAGCTATAAGTACAAATGAAATTTTCACCGATTGGTTCACTTCTTTCATTTTACATCCGAAAACTTGAAATTATTTGTATTATTTTTACTTGAAAAGAACTTGAATAATTCCTTAACATATAAAACAGTTAGACAGTGAAAAGTTCTCGGCTTATTTTATGGTTTTAAGGATTTCGTTTAAAAAAATTAAACTTTGTAGCATAAATTATTTTAGCTTTTTGACATTTTAGTTTATGTAAGCTGATAGTCATCGCGATTTCCAATGGGGTATTTATTGATGTCCTAATTGTATTGTACCTTACAATATTTCGAGTCTACTTGGGCAACAAATTATATTGTCACTCAAATATATAGACCAAGACGTTTTAAGTTACCGTACATGTATTATGTTAATACACCACATGCTTAATTCTAGTTAAGTGACTAAATTTTTAAAAAGTTCCTATCATTTTTTTATGCAAACTTGATGATTTGAAATAATTACATGTCATTGGACTGGTTAAGATAAATCCCTTGGAAACTTTTCATCCCTTTTCGGGTACACTTTGGTAACAAATATTATGTCACTTTAAAATACAATCGAACAAATAAATCATTCGAATATGTAGATTACACATATCTTGTTTTAGTGTGTAGAATTAATATTGTAATATTCATCATCGCTTTATTCTGCACAATGTAAATTTCTCAGTTGAATTTCATTTCTCAGAAAATACCATTTAAACAATAATTTAGGTGTGGCGTTAAATATGTACTCGTAGCGTGTACCAATTTGGTTGAATTTTGATATAATTTATTTATTATTCTACTGACATTTATTGTGGGAGTATGTCGTTACTAAACATAGAAACGGTTGAAAATTGCAATAAATATATTTATATTTGTTTGACATATCAACTACCATTCACTTTGTGCGCTAGTATTTTCCTGTCAAAATGTTATTGCAAAATATGACAATTATTTATTTTATTTTATTCAAATATTTATATAACTCTACTATATATAAGATAAACGGCCTACATAAACCGTATCACTAGGATTATTGCTTGTTCTGAGGCAACTGATTAACACCCGTGAGATTAACATATACAAACACGCATAACTGACGCAATAAATCTAAACTACAACTGCTCCTTAGATTTGACAACTCTAAAAAAAAAATATGGCACAATAACATTGATAATCCCCGCCCCTTATCTTTTTTTCCCATTTATTATTTTGATTCATAAAAGGTTTATCCATTTGTAACGTATGCTTAATTCTTCTAAGTTACGATTCCTCATCTTTTTTTTAAATTCCTTCATTATAAATTTCCATTAATTCAAACTTTTTTCTCATTTGCTAAGTAAACTTAATTCCATTAAATTATAATTCGTATTTTTTTTTTCATTGCCTTATTTATAAATTACTATTCATAAAAGATTTTACAATTTGTAAAGTTTACTTAATTCCACTAAGTTATGATTCCACATCTTTTTTATAAATTTCCATTCATAAAAGTGACAATTGCACTAAGATTGTACTTTTTTTCAGTTCTTTATTTATAAATATTCATTGATATTTTCTTCCATTTGTAAAGTATACTAAATTCCACTAAGTTGTGGTTTTTCATAATTTCCTTCTTTATTTAAAAAAATCCATTCATAAAGGTTTTTTTTCCCATTTGTAATATACACTTCATTGCACTAAATTATGATTAATTTTTTTCCAATTCTTTGTAATTACCTTAAACCTTTTATTACCTTAGACTGAAAGTTCTCATAGTATTTGGATATTTCTTTAAATTATGCAGGAGAAAACATATTGTTTCTGTGTTTTTTTTTTCGAGTTCCCTGATCAGTATTTATGTTTTCCGTTTAACTAGTCTTAAATGGATATCTGTAAGACATGTTACTCCTTTTTAAAATTTCACCGTCAACCTGTTTTAGATACAATTGATATAGTTAAAGTTTAGAGTCATTAGTCAACACAAAAAAAAGGTAAAGAAAAAAGATCTAAAATGGTGATTGTATTCTTGTCGTTACTCGGATTGTTTTATATCCATTCAGCTGATAAGCATGTATAAATCTTTATATGTAATTAAAGCACAAATGGAGCGTATTTTTTGTTCATTTGAACAATAAATTAGACCAACTGAGATTGATTTACATTTCTTTTTTTAAAGCTCAATAAAGTAAAAGCACACTGATACAAATTAAAAAGAAAGTTTCTTAAATTTTTAATGATTTACAAATTACGAGTCATAATATTCAGAATCGATGATTGGTCCAAATTATAACCCACCATATGTTTATTAAGAGATTTATAGCCAAATATATATATTTTATGGTGTTTTGTCTTTCACTCACAAATACCATTCTTAAGCACTATAAAACTTCATTATCATCACCACAAACACCATATCATGGTCTTATTACGGTAGGTAAAGACAACAGATATCTACTTAATTTTATTCTACGATATATTTTTCCCTTCTGCCAGTCTTTTCAGAATTCAATAATTTGCCCGTAGCATTATCACTCTTTTCTGTATAAAAACTCAATCAAGTTACTAGGTCTTTTCAAATGTATCACACTTAAACATATTTGTATAAGTTATTTTAAAAAAATCTTTCATTATTAATTTTTCCAATTTTTCCACATCTTTAAATAAACACATTTTCCTATTGTGAATTGTTTTTCTTCACAGTCCGCACAACGCTCGCATTTCTACCGTATTTATATTACTTTCTATAAATAAAAATTATTGAATTATCTAAAATATCTATTTTTTCGTTGAAATTACTGTTCGTAAATTGATAATCTTGGCAGTGAACTGCTCCGCTCTCGTGACCTCCCCAGAGAAGAAAGGCCTTAGGTAGATAGAACTGCAGTTGTGGCGGGCTGCCTGAGAGATGTCATATGGAGGAATAAAGATATGAGAACAGATAGCAAGGTACGCATTTATAAGACATGTGTGTGACCTATCCTCACATATGGCATCGAAGCGAGGGCAGACACTGTCAAGACCAAAATTATGCTAAGGACAACGGAAATGAGAACTCTACGTGCTATTGCTGGGATGACTTTGTATGATCGTATAAGGAACACCGCAATCCGAGAGGTATGTGAGGTCCAAGATGTGGTCAGATGGGGACGACAGCGTTGACGATACTGGTACCAACATGAACAGAGAATGAATTCCACAAGAATCCCATACATAGCTCTGCATGGGGTACCGGATGGACGGCGCCCACCAGGGAGATCCCCGAAACGATGGAGAGATAGCTGGAGATCAACATCACAAGAGGATACTCCTGTAATAACAGATTCTTGAGTCCACAGAAAGTTGAAGAAGAAGAAGAAATTGATAATCATAATGGTGTTTTGACCTTTAAGGTGGCAGCTGTGGACAAAGATATGGTACCACAGTCAAATCCCACCTAAATTCTCAATCAAGAAACGTGTCTTTCTCCTGTACTTCTGCTTCAAAATACCCTCAGTAATATCAGAAAATTTTCACTTAGGGCCTATAAAACATATTTCTGGTTGGTTGGAAGAGATTGCCACATGGCAATAAACTCGCCAGATAAAAAAAGGTTGATAGTTTATTTTCTCTTCGCATAATATGTCCAAAATAATGTAGCACCTTTTGATGGAGTTTAAAAGTTATTTTCATCCATTTCATGACGTCATTATTACAAACTCGCATATTTTAAAAGTTTCTAGTTTCTCTGTGGTTGCTTTACTAAGTATCCATGCTTCGAAACCACAGAAAAGTACGTGTAACAACGCAAAACTCGCAAATATAAGTTAATTTATTGAGCCTGTCTCGTTGATTATTTAGTCAGTGTCTCAGATATTTACAATATTGGACTCGTTAAACAATTTCCTTATTTATATAAAGAGGTTCACTTTAATTTACTTTATTTTTACTAACAATTTTTTGTGATTTTGCTACATTAATTTTCAAACCTCTTTCATTACATCCCTTGTTATTCCTCTACTTGTAGACTGTAAATTATCCGCAAGAAGAATATTGCAACCAGTAAAACGAACATTATTATTTATTGAACCGTTTATTACTGTAGCATTGTTAACTTCATCCAATGAATCCTCAAAAATGGTTCAGAATAAACATTAAAGTAGAGGAAAGTTTGTATCCTTGACAAACTCCACCATATTTTGATACTCGTATATCAGGTATCAACTTGTCATCTCCCTTAACTGTAACTTTCAGATTATAGGGAAGATTATTAATAATTGTTAAATATTTCTTATCTAGACCCTTATCAATCAAGTGTTTGATGTTGTACCTTATCAAATTCTTTCTAAATTATAATATCTATATCAATCGATGCTGTTCTATTTTCACAAGCATATTTCGTCTATCTACATATTTCAATCACCCTTTTCTTTTTATCACTTTAAAATTCCTTCTAAACGTTTAACTTCGAATAGGTAACTTTTTTCGGCAAACATATTTTAGAAATTTATTGAATATTTAGTATTTATTTGTTTGATCACGTTTTGTGACAAACAATGAAAAAAATAGAGAAAGGTTCAATTTGTTCGAATTAATGAATATATAAACTGAATATGGTTAAAAACAATTTTAATTTATTAGTGTTTAAATATAAAATATCGTAGAAGAATTTTTCAAGAGTAATTAAATTTCTTGCTGATAAAATCAATGGATATTCCAAAATGACAATCTCCGATAATAACTTTTGATTGAAAAGATTTATTATTCATTAATATGTATGTAGTGTGAATGATATATTCTGGGTTGTTAAAACGGTAAAAAATATTTATAAACGTGGGTGGAATTTTTCAGTCAGAAAAATAAAAAGCAGGAAGGTTAAAGAACGGGTATTTTTTTTATGTGGTCAATACACTGCGACAATGTCAAATATCGGTAAATTACTTTCCTTGTAACACGTTTTGTACTAATTCAAAATGGTTGTATCGTTATTTCATTGAAATATGTGCATTTTGAATTTTTTTTTGTTTTTTTTTTAATATGTTTAGTGTTGATAGTCCATTGTATCGTCTAAGAATTCAAAATCGATGCATGTTTTACAATTATATTAAGAAGTCTCGTGTAGAGGAAATTTATTTTCATTACTTTTTTATCGTTTGTAATTTAATATAATTAATTTGAATTAATATTTTATTTGTAAAAATGTGAATAAAAAGAAAAGTCAATAAAACAAAACAAAGGCCTTGGTTTTATACAACAAAATGGATGAGATCTAGGAAATGCACGACTTTTTTTGTTTCTGTTAAAATATTTCGATCCTTCCATATTCACTGTATTTTTTTCGTTTCTATTAAAATATTTCGATCCTTCCATATTCACTTTATTTTTTTTCGTTTCTATTAAAATGTTTCGATCCTTCCATATTCACTGTATTTTTTTCGTTTCTATTAAAATATTTCGATCCTTCCATATTCACTTTATTTTTTTCGTTTCCATTAAAATGTTTCGATCCTTCCATATTCACTGTATTTTTTTCGTTTCTATTAAAATATTTCGATCCTTCCATATTCACTTTATTTTATTCGTTTCTATTAAAATGTTTCGATCCTTCCATATTCACTGTATTTTTTTCGTTTCTATTAAAATGTTTCGTTCCTTCCATATTCATTGTATTTTTTTCGTTTCTATTAAAATGTTTCGATCCTTCCATATTCATTGTATTTTTTTCGTTTCTATTAAAATGTTTCGACCCTTCCATATTCACTGTATTTTTTTCGTTTCTATTAAAATGTTTCAATCCTTCCATATTCACTGTATTTTTTTCGTTTCTATTAAAATGTTTCGATCCTTCCATATTCACTGTATTTTTTTCGTTTCTATTAAAATGTTTCGATCCTTCCATATTCACTGATTTTTTTTCGTTTCTATTAAAATGTTTCGATCCTTCCATATTCACTGTATTTTTTTCGTTTCTATTAAAATGTTTCGATCCTTCCATATTCACTGTATTTTTTTCGTTTCTATTAAAATGTTTCAATCCTGTTTTTTTTTTAATTTAAGATGACGAGTTTATTACTATGTGGCAATCTCTTCCAACCAACCAGAAATATGTTTTATTAGGGTATAAGTGTAAACCAGACTGGAATCCCATTTAAAAAAAATCTGGGTTCCAGCGGGGATTGAACCCGCAACCTCCGGATTGGCAGACAAGCGTCTTACCACCAGATAATGGAGGTCGTTCCATATTCACTGTATTTTTTTTCGTTTCAATTAAAATGTTTCGATCTTTCATATTCACTGTATTTTTTCGTTTCTATTAAAATGTTTCGATCCTTCCATATTCACTGTATTTTTTTCGTTTCTATTAAAATGTTTCGATCCTTCCCATATTCACTGTATTTTTGCCACTTAGTTGTTTACCATTGCAGTATTTCTCCAAATTTCAGATTCGTTTCTTCTCTTATCTGTTATTCAAATCTGAAATACATAAACTCCTTTACCACTTCAATATTTTACATAGTATAAAAACTGTAATTTTTTAATTCAGTTAAATAATTATGGATATTGTGGTACGTTCATGTTCAACTAACTCATACCAGATATTAATGCATACATACTTGCTTGTTTTCAATTGAATTTTTTCTGCTAAATAATAATAACATAATTATCTAATAAGATTTAAATTTCTATATATCAAATGTGTTTTAACAAAATCTTTAAAATTTCAAGAAAAACATTACGTGAAAAAAAGTAATATTATAATCACAAAATCTGAGAAATAGAAATATAAATATTTTTTGGGTTCTTAAAGATAAATAAGATCTAAGTATTGTATCTTAATAATCAATCAAGACACAGTTTTCCTAGATAGTTTTATAAGTAATGAAAAAAATATTAAATATTTAATGCAATAAAACGTTAGAACCATGTTATTTTAAGGTAACTAAGACTTAAATGTTGCAAGTACGAATACATTCATAATAATTATGTTCGAATGAAAGTAGTTATTTGGCGATAAGATTAAAGACAAACAGGTTGTACATTATATAAGGCTACATGTTTCATTTGTCCACTTTCAGCCAATAAATATGCGGCCTCGTAAGTGTCCGGATTAAATACGCGTGGAATGATAAGACTTGAAATAAATCTACTGATAAACAATAATTTTCAGTCGTTTTGGACCATTTAAATGTTGTTTTATTTGGCAATTTTCAGCGTTTATCGACAAGAAAAAAAATCTTAATTGTAATGTATGAATTTATTTATTCTTTCATTTTTATTTAACGGTAATTTCTAATTTCGTTTTCAGCGATTCGTATTATTCCTGAGATTGTATTTATTGAAGAGATAGACTTTGCTTTTCTCACTTCGACAAAAATGCTTATATAGTACAAATAATGCAGAATTATGAATGAAGGTATCTTCTTCTTCCCGGTGTCATGTCAGGTCCCCCAACGTCGACTATCACATGAGAGTAGGCATCTTTGTCCCCGGCAGCCCGAAAAAGATCCCCAACGCTCCTTATACCAGTCCAATCACGTATATTGCGGAGCCAGGATATTTGCCTCCTGCCAACCCCTCTTCGACCCTCTATTTTGCCTTGGATGATCAGGTGCAGTAATTTGTACTTTTCTCCTCTAAGTACATGACCCAAATAAGACATCTTTCGGATTTTAATATTAGTCAGCAACTCTCTATCAACTTTGGCTCTTTGAAGAACCCTTGTGTTGCTGACCATATCCATCCAGGGTATCCGTAGCATTATCCGGTGCATCCACATTTCAGATGCTTCCAGTCGGTTCATACTACCAACTTTGAGGGTTCATGATTCCACTCCATGCAATAACACTGACCAAACGTAGCATTTGACTAACCGTTGTCGAAGTTTCAAGTTTAGATTATCATCGCAGAAAACGCTTCTCATTTTATCAATGTAGGTATGTATTGTTTAATTATATATGATGCATTGGCATAAAAAGAATTCTTTTTTCGCCAAATCAGACGTACAGTGCATACTCAAACAAACTTTTTCAAGTACATACTGACGACTTCTTTGATTTTCAACACTTCAAAGAAGGTTGACAGAATTTGAAAATTTATTAATTATTCTATTTTAAGTAATTGGATCTTAATAGGTGTTACCCTTTTATAGCACGTATGTAACTTTTAATGTCTTTATAATTATAAATATCAAAATAGAAAACCTAAAAGCGTTATTGAATCGCATAGCATTATTATACTAAAGCAGTTGTAAAGATAAGTGATTTCCACAAATATATGGTAAGCAGCAATTATGTAGATTTTGTGTTCAGTAACTTTCAATTACATTTCTAGTCACATGTTTTATTTATGAACGTCTAATCAATAAATCAATCAAAGCGGCTTATTTAATATTTATGTCATATGCCAGAGAATATATTAGGATTTTCTAAGGTTCACTTCAAAACTTTATTTAAGCTATCGTTCATGATTATAAAATATTGATTATTTTATCGCAGACTTTGCGTAGATAATATCTGATACAACAAAGTTTGATAAGGTAAGAAATGATCGAATAAGTTGAATAAAAGGAGAAAATTGAACCTAAAAGGATGATGTTAACATAGAAAATAAATACAAAAAATATTTAATCAATACAAAAATTAAAATAATATTGCAAATCGTCTTTTCTGTGAATAAAATTTTCTAAAATATCTCACTTTACAGTGAATTTTTAAAGAGTAAAAATACATCTAAGACAATTAATCATCTTGGAATGAAGACTGTTCAGTTCAACCCCACTTCCACCCACGCTGTTATGGGGGACAAAATAAGTCCCCATTCAGTGAAATCTACACTAGAAGATCGAAATATTTTTTCTTTTCCCTTATAAGCACTTCGTCACGTAGTGATGAATAAGGAACTACCCAAAGAGACTCCGTTTCCGGTGGCAATACACTGAGTGTGAAACGAATAGTAGTGACGACGGACTTAAGGTCCGACATCACTGGAGAAGGCAAAGGACTCGAAGCGCCGTATTTTTTTTCTAATAAATTAACTTAATGTTTGGAGTTCACACCAGCTCAGCAAGTTTCAAGTACCTTCACATAAAATTTCAATTGAAAAAAAAACTATCCTTTGACGTCACTAGATCAGAGTAACCAATCGATCCGAAGATGAACCGATATAAGATTAAGTGGAGTTGCTTTCGAAAATTACTACATGTACTATATTATCATCGCAGTACCACAAAATACGAATACGCTCTGCGGATTGATCCAGATGGCCAAAAAATTGCGGCAGGGAATGAACACAATCGAAGTTTTTCATCATGACTGAAAACGAAGGCGTTCATGATTGCAGTAGTTTGGGCAGACAACCTCTTCCTCTTCGTTGAAGGCCTACGTAGTCTAAGCTAGGACGATTGATTTCCAGCCCGAGATTTACAAGTTCAGTTCTCGTTGTTACTTAATTTATTTAAAAAGGGATTCCAGTCTAGTTTGCTCTCCAAGTTATTTGAATATTATTCTGGTAGTTTGGAAGATACAATAATAATAATAATAAAAGGACAATTTATATAGCATCGTTTAGAGAACAAACTCTCCTAAAGGGAGCTCTAGCTCAGGATTCGAACGCATTATTATTGACAGGTTAAAATATTATAAAAAATATATATGTTTATAAGTTGAGTGTTAGGATAAGAAGGTGTGGCGTTCGCACGCTCGGTCAATGACCGGCGATCCGACCTTTGCATACCTTGACAATTCAAAACAAACAAAGTGCAAGGTCCACACGCCGATCATTCAACTCACGGCCGGGCGTGGAGCGCATTCCATGTTAGAGCGAGAGGGCAGCACATCCGTCGCACCAGTTCCCAAATCTGAATGATACCTACATACGATATTGATCGTAGTGCGAATGCAGAAGCGAGACGGTGGCATATCACGCACGCATTCCCGCACACATTCAAGAATAGTATAAATACCTACGTGTATCAAATAAACTCCTCTCTTTCCGCATTGCGATCTAAACGAGTTTTATTTATCAACAAACCATCATCATCATCTCCTTAAAAGGTATTAGCTGCAACCATTAGATCAGGTACTTGCGCGCATCTGTATATGTTCAGGAAAATATATTTTGTAAGAAAACCGCGAAAACTTCCTAAGGAAAGACGGAAACCTTCCGAAATGTGATAGTACCACTTTATAAGGAGTAAATGTATGTATGTAGTGCCACTTGGTAATAAGCTCACAAGGTTGCAGTGTATACAACGAAAGTGTTATCCAACACAATTCTTGAAATCTTTTGAATAATTGTCAATTAGGTATCCAACATGATTGCCAAAGTTCCCAAGACCGGAAAAATACCCCAAAAAGGTTAGACATTAATCAATATTTTTTTTAAATCATATCAGTTCAAAATGTATTGATTATTGCGCCATAAATTAAAAATTTAAACAAAAAATAAGGATAAATGAGAAAGTTTCGCAATAGGCATTATTAAATCAGAAATTATGGGCGTGGTGCTATTAATTGGCTAAAAAACTCTAAGATAAACCACTTAGCCGATTATGCGTGCAAGTATATCAAATTTAGTCCAATAGAAGGTCACCACGATATGTATGCGGAATGCCTTGAAAGAAAAGTTAGTGTAGTTTACTTCCGACATACTCAGGTGTCATGTACTCGTATATCCAGGGCTGACGATCCCACACGGGTAATGAAAGAACCGCTTGAAGGGGCCAAAATCTAGAGGGTTCTGCATTATGACCGCCTTTGTTTCATTCTAAAGTGGTACTCAAAAAGACAACACGTTTACAAATTCTTTCTTTGCATCGGAGTGTATTTAAGCTCTCCTTAGTTGGATAAATACTACTGGACCTCCCAATTGCTTACTGGCCACAAGAGTGTCACTAGAATAGTTATACAATCTCTTACAGGGGGTACGTTATACACAGGCTGTCCAATGTGAAAGGGGACTGATGGGAAATGAAATAGAAGACACTCTTTATTTTAAGTTGACCTTTTATTCAAAATGCAATCCTTGTGAGTGGTTGTAAAATTTTCTGAAACACTCCTGAAACTCATTCTTCGGGATTACCTCGATGCCTTCTGAATGTCTCAAATCGTGTCAAAACGCTTTTCTTTCATCGCCAATTTCAGTTTCGAAAATAGCCAGAAGTCGCATAGAGCCAAATCACGCGAATACGGGGAATGATCGAGCACATACTTTTTTGGCCGAGAAATCGCGTACAATCTTGTTTTTGTGCGCCGGTGCCTTTTCGTACAACAAAGACCATGCTCCTTGTTCCCGGTATTCAGATCGAACTTAAAGAATCCTGGCCCATAAACTATTCAAAACACCCAAGGGGGTCTAAATTTCATTTTCTTACAAGAGTATTATCGCACTATCAGTGAACCTTATTCATTCCTAGAGACAGTGTGGATAGAGCCCGGGTACCTTTACGTCTCTTTTAAAAAAATCTTAACTCAAGTATTTCTTAAACATTATATTAAGAGTTTACACCTAAAAATTGTCTACCATTTTTTAACCTAACCTTACGCCATTGAATGTAAAAAATATTTAGATTCAGATAATAATACTAAAAGGACAATTTAAATACCACAAAAAAGAAAGCAGACTGTCCTCAAGGGGGTTCTTATTCGATATTGGAACCCATTTGTATTGACAGATGAAAAATTTTACAAAATTAACATATATGTTATATAAGTTGAATATAAAGATAGGATAGTGGTTTATGCGGTCATTAAATTAAGTGCTGTGTATAAAAACATATTTCTTAAGAAACCCGCAAAAAACTTACCGCAGGAAGACGAGCTACAAAGAACCTGTGTAGATCTTCCAATATTTGATTATAACACATTCAGCTTTGGGTGCAGAACCGTTTCAAAACCAAATACTCTTCAAAGGTTATTAATTTTTATTTATTTAACACTTTTATTGCAAATACAATCTGAAGGGCTTATTGTCTGGTGGTCATCTCTTTCAGCCCACCCGACAGAAGCAAGTTACATGGTCGCATAAATAATTCCAATGACTATCCTTCCACACGAAATCCATAAACACACACGTGAACCCACAAACCCCACAACGATGGACAATTACCCGAACATTAATTTTCATATAAAGTGAGATATCATCAATCAAAGGAAAAGGAAGGGATGGGGGAGAGGAAAGGAAAAGAAAAAAAATCAGGAATGAAATACGATATTTTACTAACTAAACATTTTTTCAGTCGCTTCTTAAAGGACGGAGCGAGTCTCATATTGGTTTGTAACTGATTCCAGAGTCTCACTGCATGGATAGTAAAGGACGACGTAAAAAAAAAGAGGAGCGGTGAACTGGGAAGGCCAATAAACAATATCTGTTTGAGCGTAGCGCTAATCCATGATTGGAAAGAGGCTGAAAATTTTCGGCGAGATAAGAGGGGGCGGCGGGATAGTTAAGGATATCATACAATAGAGCCAGTATGTGAATTTGGCGTCTATTTCTAACATTCAACCAGTTCAATGCTTTCTGGTACGAAGTTATATGATCGTACTTTCGTAGGTTGAAAATAAATCTTAGACAAACATTTTGAAGACGCTGTAATATGTCCAGCTGTTCCTCTGTAACGTCCAAATAACAGACGTCCGCATAGTCCAGAATCGGAAAGAGCAGAGTAGGGTTAATTTGTTTTTCAGATACAAAGAGTATTTTGTATTTAGGACTTGTTACAAATTGGGACTCAAACTTTGTCTTTTTATTTCTATTTGTGGAGTAAAAACGTGATAAAGGAATTGTTTCCTCAAAATATAATATTTTTTTACTAAGGGCATATTTTTTTTTTCCGCCCAAAGTCGGCACTTATGTATTGCTATCGCATGAACAGAGCGTGTTATGCGATCTATTATAAATTTTATTGGAAAATTGTTGCATATATAACACGGGCAACCACTGGAAAATTACTCATTGCTCGGAAAACTTTGTATTAATCATCTGTAAATAAATTTCCTTTCATCATTATCAGTCAACACTTTTTTATTATTTAACGACTCATACGTCATTATTTTCTTTCTTCTTTCATGGATATTTTTAAAATAAAAACGATTGAATAATTTCTTATTTAAAGTTAAGGCATTAACACTGTGGAGGTTTAAAAACATTGTAATTTGTTAAGTCCAGCACTTATTCTTTTTTTTATAACGGTTTTATAACGGTATAACCCTACAGGTTTCAAGGTGTATGCCTCACTATCAGAGGAGCACAAACAAGACTTTATGCTCCCCTGATGATGTGTTGAAAACCTTGAAGCTGTAGGATTATACCGTTATATAAATTGTAATAAACAGTATTGAACTAAATAAATTTGAATGAATAATTCTTTGATATATGGGAGTGATAAATAGACCAAAACTGAAAAGAGCCTAATAAATACTGTAGAAATGCGCGCACTAAGAAGAATACGTAAAGTAACAATGTATGACAGAATACGAAATTAAGTTATTAGGAATGAATGTGAACTTAAGACGGATGGAGTAATTTGAAAAAAAAAGCACTTTAAGATGGTTTTGGCACGTGAAACGAATGACTAAAGAAAGACTTTACCAAACAAATGTGTAATGCAAATGTGAGTCGAAAACATTATAGAGGAAAACTTAAGAAGTATGTATGAATCAAGTGTATGATATTTTGTAACAAGGAAATGAAAACATAAAACAAATCGTTGGGGCTGTAAATGAACTAAAATGACTTAAAGGTGTCATTGATTTGATATATTTGTTACCCTAGCATTAATGTGTTTCATGAATTAATACATATGTTACTTAGAGCGACTTAAACCAGTGTAATGAAAAAAATCTTTAAAAATTCGTAGACCTCTTTTAAATTTGATATACTTTTTTAAAATACATAAAAAAACTACTAGTAAATTGATAAATTATACCAAGTTTTGCGGAGATCTACGCTCCCTGCCAACCTCAGAAGGAATACTACCTTGATCAAAAAGTTTTAGGAATTTATTCATAAAATCGAAAATACAAGTTTATTCATCAAAATCAAATTCAAAGTACTCCCCATCGACTGCAACGCACTTACGCCAGCGCTTGATTCAATCCTCGAAACACCGCTGGTACTCAATTTTCGATAGGTCCATCAGAGCCGTCTTCGATTTTTTCATGACATCCTTTCGGGTGCTGTAACGCGTTCCGCGAAGCGGTTTTTTAAGCCGATTAAGAAGTCGCAGAGAGCCAGATCAGGTAAATTCAAAGGCTGCTGGATAGTATTTGTGTTGTTTTTGGTCAAAAACTCATGGAAATCATGTCTTTCGCGATTTCAACGCGGTCCTTTTTTTGCATGAAATTGAGGTCTTTCGGCACCAGTTTTGCAGCGACACGTCTGAGGCCCAAATCACTAACCAAAATATCTTGAGCGGATCCATAAGCGATGTTTAAGTCCTCTGCCAGCTCTCTGATGGTCAATTTGCGGTTTTCGGCCAACATTTCTTTGATTTTATCGATGTTTTCATCGGTTTTCGACTGCCACTGCGTTCGTCATCCTTGATCAACTCACGACCACCGAAAAACACTTCTCCAACATTTCCAAGGTCTGCGGACCGTTAAATCCGTTTTTTGCACATTTGATGCCATTTTTAAACTTGTAAAAAATCGAAAACACGCACAAAGGTGACTATGACGCTGAAATTTGAAGGGAAGTGTCAATGATAGATGTGGTAACCTAACAACAAAATAAGAATTCCAATCGGGTGACTAACAGCGCCACACGGTGGCCGGTCCAAAAACTTTTTGATCAAGGTAGTATGCCAGGACGACTTTCCTATCTCGACCGACACATGTTTCTCGTCCGCATCCATACAGCTACTATGATTTCTCCGTCTTCTAACTTTCCCTTTTCTTGAAATAACATTTATTTGATCCAACCATACATTCTTTGGTCTTCTTCTATCACATCTTCCACTCATATTTGCACTATATTTTTTTAGTCAGTCTATCGTCATTAATTTGTTCCAAGTGCCCCAACCACCTTAGAGTGCGATCGTCATTATACTTACCACATCAACTTAAAGTTATTATTCGTCCCTAAACACTTTATTCTGTATTCCTTCTTACATTGTCACCCCATAAATGATTAGTAGTTCTCGCATTTCTACAGCGTTTATTCGGTTCTTTCCGTATTTTACGATACGAATATTTCATTAAGAAAAAGGGCTTTACACATACATACTCGTACAATCACGCCATCTCGCTAACGGGACAAGCAGATATAACAGATTGCCAGACTTTCCAATCTCGACACACATCATTTGCCTCTATTGTATCCTTTACACCTTCCCATACAACTCGTACAATTTATTTGCCTTTCTTCGTTTTTTTTTCTCTGTAATTGTCATTCAATCTTTCATTCAGTCTTAATATCTCACGCCCACATATGTCACGTCATCATGGACTGGTCATTTAAAAAGTTTTTTCAAATTAAGCGGTTTTTTTATTCTATTTTTTTTAATTCTTTAATAAAACACACAATTTGCTTTGTTTTCAAAAAACTTTTTATTGGTCATTGAAGAATAATGTATGAAATTTAAACACAAAAAACAATAACTGCCAAATGTCCATCTCTCGCAGCTTTACAGATGTTCATTCTTTTGTCAAAATTTTCGATGACATTTTGGCATAATTGCGGTTCTAAATCACCAATAACGCAAATAATTTTGTCCTTCAGCTCAGGAATTGATCGGGGGATCATTGTTATAGATCTGGCTTTTCACGTAACCTTAGAGAAAATAGTCCAACGGTGTCAGATCACATGATCATGTCGGGTAATTAACATCACCGTTTCTGGAGATTACAGTACATAAAATAATTCAACAATTTGAACGCGTTGTTGTATTGTATACGACTTCATTTTTATAAATGTTATACATTACACTTCTCAAATGTCACAAGGCCCAAGCAAGTTCGCGATGCCATCTGCATTTTATCCAAGAATTAAAAAATCCGCTCAATTTGAAAGACCCCTTATAATTAAATTTTGTATAAAAACAAAGAATTAATGAAGTGAGGCTGGGGCTGAACATGAACGTGAGTAAAACTAAGTTCATGGCGTTTGGCAGGCAGGATCACGCAGGAGCACGTCTAACATTGAACGGTGCTGATATAGAGAGAGTGAAAATTTTTAAATACCTCGGTATCCTAGTGGAAGACCTCGACTCAGAAACCGAAGTCAAGTGCAGAATTGAATCATCTCGAGCGACTTTTAATAAAATGAGAAGCGTAATCTGCGATGATAATCTAAACTTGAAACTTTGACAACGGTTAGTCAAATGCCACGTTTGGTCAGTGTTATTGCATGCAGTAGAATCATGGATCCTCAAAGTAAGTATGTTAGTATGAACCGACTGGAAGCATTCGAAATGTGGATGCACCGGATAATGCTACGGATACCCTGGACGGATATGGACAGCAACACAAGGGTTCTTCAAAGAACCAACGTTGATAGAGAGTTGCTGACTAATATTAAAATCCGAAAGGTGTCCTACTTGGGTCATGTACATAGAGGAACAAAGTATAAATTACTGTACCTGATCACCCAAGGCAAAATAGATGGTCGAAGAGGTGTTGGCAGGAGGCAAATCTCCTGGCTACGTAATATACGTGACTGAACTGACATAAGGGGCGTTGGAGAACTTTTTCGGGCTGCCGGGGACAAATACGCCTACTCTCAGGTGATATTCAGCGTTGGGGGGACCTGACATGACACTGAGAAGAAGAAGATAAACAGTTAAACGTTCTAAAAATGTATCCATCGACCTATGTTAATCGTCTTGAAACTTTTACCTCCATTTGATCACATCATCAGATTTAAGCCATCAAAGACTATGTGCTTGCTAAAATACTTTGAGTAGACTTAGTTTATATGCAGGGACATAAATACCATAACAGCTCAGAAAGAGCAGTGATTTTTTAAAATGTTTCTTTTTATTTTGTATCTCATATGGACGTAATTATGCAACATGCCCTAGCCCACATTTGACCTATTTTGAGATATTAGAAGAAATATCTCGCCGCTTTGTATGGAATTTTATGGAACATACAACTTTAAGACGTCATTTATCCGTAAAATATCCAGTTTTGCAATTACAAGACTAATCTTAGTCAGAGGTCGGCATGCATAAGCAATAATGCCACGAAGGGCGCAATATATATATATTGATAATCGCCAAGGGGCAACTGCTGTCAATTATTAAAAATCTTTATGCATAATTTATCATTTATAGTTACGGTATTAACACTATGGATAATTAAAGATATTGCAATTTGTTTAGTCAAACACTGTTTATACTACTTTATTTAACTGTATAACCCTGGCCTGGTAGTAGGATGCTTGTATGGCGATCCGGATGCATTTCGTTAATTAATTATTGTTTATTATGACTTTCTTGCGAATGATTTAAGTTATTTGATGATGTTAAATGTTTCATGATTTGTAATGGTTCTAATAAACGATTTCTCTTAACATTGATGAAATATGCGAGGAAAGCTTTGGGTACGCAGAGTTTTAAGACTTTTTCTTTAGTAATGCCCCCTTGTGGTAAGATATGAACCGAGAATAATGTCACTAAATTATTTCTCTCACTTTTCTGACTCACAGCTTCTGTTTGATTTGGATCATTGTTATCTGTTTCCAAATTTTGCATTTCTCTTTCAGGTTGTTGAATGTCTTGGTTATAATCTTGCTGACTATTGGCTTCATTAGTAATATCTCTACTTATTTCTGCGTTATAGTAGTTGTCACTCTCTTCTTTATTTTTATTTGGAGTAAAATGTTTAATATTATCCTTTTTCTGATTTTCTCTTCCTGATTGATAATTATTACTAGAATCGTTTTCTTTTGAGGGGTACTTTATTTAACGGTATAACCCTGGCATGGTAGTAGGATGCTTGTATGCTGTTTGCGGGTTCGAACCCCGCTGGAACCCAGATTTTTTTTAAATGGGATTCCAATCTTGTTTTCACTTAAGGCCTATTTAAACATCTCCCTGGTTGGCTGGAAGAGATTACTATACGGCAATAAACTCGCCAGGTTAAATGAAAAAAAAACCCTACTGATTTCAAGGTTTTCCCCTCGACATCAAGGAGAACAAACAATACTCCGTCTTATTACTCGTAGTGCTCCTTGATGATGCCGTTATATAAAGTGGAATTATACAGTGTTTGACTAAACAAATTACAATTATGTCTTTATATCCGTTTAAAGAAGTTATATCTGAATAACGCAATTTAAAATGTTGGAGATGTGTGCATTATTGCGTGGTTCCTTCGAGTTTTCGACATTTTGGCTTCTCTGCTAGCACAATCATTAGGATTTTTTTATGGATAATAAACACATACATATTTTCATGTCGGAGTAGGCAGAGTTCAGAACGTCAGACATTCCTATCTCGACACACATCTTTCGTCTCTTCAGCATACAACTCATACGATGCTTTCTTTCAAAATATAATTCACTTGATCCAATCATACTTTTCATAGTCTATCTCTACCCCTCCTTCTTCTTATGTTTGTGCTAAATATATGTTCATTCATATTTTTATTTTGCATATCCAACCCATTTCAGAATGCTGTAGTCTGTGCTTTTTTTTTATTTTTCACAAAAAAATATTTTGGCGGTTTGGATCCTGTTTTGCATAATAACGTATTAACACTTGCCTGACTGAGCTAAAAAAAAACCGCCAGCCACGATGCTGGACGCTAAGCGTCCAGTGAAAAATGTACGTTTTAAATTAAAATTATGCGAAATCTGCAAAGCTATTTTTTGTAATTAGCTACAAAAATCATTTTATTGTGTATTAAAAAGTCGAATAATATAAAATAAGTGCAAGAAATGAAATATAAGTCCTGGTCACTCGCTATCCATCACAGGGTGGCAAGTGTTAACTAACTTTATCAACTTTTCTGCGTGTACGCATATTTATATGAGCATTTGTTGGTAGGTAAGCTGTTGGAGTCGGCTCTTCTCGTTCTCATTGCCTAGGTAGGCTGTTGGAGTCGGCTCTTCTCGTTTTCAGGCTTTATGTTCTTCGGTTTTGGGTGTCGCTTCCATCTAGACCGTTTCCTTGCAGGATTTTGGATCATTGAATTATCCAGGAGTTCTTTGGTCTTCCTCTGGACGGCTGTCGTGAAAGATCCACAGACATTGCCTGATTTACCGTATGGTCTGGTGATCTCCGTCTTATGTACCCGTACCATCTCAGCTGTCACTATTCCCGCTTACTATTTATGTTAGTGACTCCCAAGCTACCACGAATGCGTGAGCTCTTAATTCTATATTTTAGTGATACTCCTGCCAACCACCTAAGCATTCGCATTTCTGCTGTTTCAAGTTGCCTAGAGTAGGAGCTGTACATAGTCCAGCATTCTAAGCCATATATAATCGCGGGTCTAACAGTAGTCTGGTATACCTTTCCTTTTAGTTTTATTGGCATTTTTGGGTCACATATTTTTGGGTCACGTATTTGTACGAGTAAGAATATAAAATATTGAATATGTTACCAACCTACGTACTTAATACTCATACATATATACACTACACACATAATCATGCAGACGCATATATCTATAAACTGGCACACATAAGATACAGCATTGTGAGGTGACCAAAGTGGTATAACGATCAAATATCTACTTTTAAAATTAAAACAATTCATTAGTTTTGTTCATAAAATATTACTCGAGGTATGTATGCTTGACGTCATATTTGTTTAACAATAATTTTTAACGCCCGATTCTTTGCTCATGATAATATATAATCTTATAAATAAAATATCAAAGTTTAAAAACAAACTTGTCCAATCCATTTTAAGTAAACCCGATTTGTATGAATATTAGTTTAACGATGTAACATCTTGACAAGTTGATAAGTTTATTTTTTGTATACTGTTTTCTCTTGTAATACAAAAAATGAAAACATATTCAACCCAGATTCACTGAATCTTGTACAAGTTATATCATAGATTATAATGTTATATTTTGTAAGACAATCGAACATTGTTTGTTACTTCATAAATTATATTCCTTACAACAACGACTTGATAGTAACATGTTTTAAACAAGTACGTTTATATTTTGAAATATTACAATATATTGCATATAGATGTCGACTCATATTTTTTTATAAAGATTTATTATTTTCTCCAAAAGTACACACAGTCAAACCCAATCGCAAACAAATATATTTTAGCTAACAAAACTGCAAACAAAAACGTTTTTTTAGATTTCCTATAAATTTACAAGAATGTCTTATATATAATATTATATTTTATAATGATATATATTTTTGAGATAATTACAATCTCATTAGCAAGTTATTTTTTCTTGTAAAGAAATTATAGTTCATATGTGGATATTTAAAAATCCTGAATCAAAGATTTTAGTGCACAAAATTTTCAAGTTAAATTCTCCAATACCCGAAAAATTATTTATAAATTTAATTTTACTCGTACACTAGATTTGACACTGTTGCGAGTGTTGTTGCCTCTTCACGTGCTATTTAATATTGCCAATATGTGCGGTGACTAGCCTCGAGTTCAGTACCTACTCTAGCGGTTCTTATCTCGATGGCTCGATTATTGGAGTTAGTAAAAATGTTGTCTCCCGGCCAATCTCTTCAATATGTCTGAATTAACGTTTATTATATATTGAAGAGTACCATGGTAACATTTAGTTTAAATATATTTGAAATTATAATTTCATTTCGTGGTTATATATTTTCATAAAACGGTAAATATCCCTTCCTCTTACATAGACACGAAATTGACTTGATTCTTGCAACCAGTGCCTTAAACGCAATCATTGCTGTTGGGAACATATTATATTATTTATCTAGGCGTTCCTTCTAGTGAGATGAAGAAATAAGTTTCAAGATGATTTGGACATGTGTAGAGACGGATGAATGACTAAAAGCGAGTACACAAGTCAAAAGTATAAAGTGTGTGTGAAAGAAACAGACCTAGAAAACGGAGCGGGATCAAGTAGATTATATGTTTAAAGAAGGTAAAGTAAAAATTATGAATAATGGAATATTGTGTATAACAAGATGTGCAAGAGATGAAATTGTGTGCAAGGGACACTGATTGGTGATAGATGTACGAGTATTTATTACAATATATCTGTCACGTTCTTCTCAGAATATGAATATGCCCGAATCAATCATTCTTGAACATGCCTGAAGGGGTACCATACTCGTATTAATGATTTTTTTTTTGAATAAATGTGAAATTAGAATTTTATTTTGTGATAAATCATTTCGAATAAGCCAATTAAAAAGACGTAAAAAAATTTTCGTCAGTAAATTAGATAAACTGATAAACGTTTCACAAGATGATATTTTTACCAATTTTTTTAAAGCATTCTGTATTGTTGGGAAAATATTATAGTATTGATCCAGACGTTCCTCCTAGTATTTTATTTCAACGGTTAAATGAAATTTTGATACAAAGAATTATACAAATACTGAGATGAAATTCTTAATGATTTATCTTTATTGTTTTTTTCGTTTCCCAGTTTAGAACCCCTAGATATCTGATTTAGATTCCTGGTGGACTTAGATTCCGAACTAGTTTTACTTTAAAGCTCATCTAGTTTTACTTTACAAACGTTTAAAGACTAGAAAACTTTAGCTAAACTATCATAGCATACACGAAGATTAGCGGCAGTAGATTAACCAATCTGCATTCAATCTCCTTTATATCAAAACCCATGATTCAATGAGTCTAGATTGTTTGTTTTCTGAATTACAACAATTTACATGCATTAAAACAATGCATAATCCATTCGTAGGATAATAAATAAACTGTTCCGACCATGAAGACTGAAATTCACTAACTTAACTAATGGCATAAACAAGTAAGGATCGAAGTCTGATTTTCACATGTGGGTCAAGTATTTTATATTATTTTTGGTTGGTTGTGTAAGGTCCCTTGGAGTGTTCAACGCAAAACTGATACGAAAAACCCCGAAAGCCTCAAACTTATTTTTGGTTCGTTCAATTAAATTACCACTTTGCATAAAGTCCGATAGGTTGTTTAAGCTTCTCTGAGACTTCAAAAATAAATTATACCCGACTTCACGCCGAACAGCGAGAAGAAACCCTACAACACCACATCCTCGCTTGGACCGCGAAGTTCTATAAAAGCCAACAAAATCACAGCAATCCCTTAGTCGCTGCCCTGGGGGCTAACGAGAGTAAATCCGACCTACCCTTCCGTTATAAGCACAAGCTCCCGAAGCATTATCTGTTGCTTGACTAGTCCACCTACAGTATTAGCTGGGACGACCAAGATCTGAGTGAATGTGATGGAATACAAGTAGCCTGAACGAGTGGACTAGTTTTTGCTAAATAATTAGTGTAAGAATTGTTATCTAGTCATAAATAGTATGTATGTGTTAATTATTTCTAAGATCTCATATATTAAGATTGAATAAATAAAATAAAATGATATGTAGGAAAATAAGATTAAGTAAGTGCATAAATGATAACATATAATTAAGATTAGTTAAGTAATAAATGTGTATATAGGTATAGCCTTGACAAATGTTTGTACAATAATTTACTTTGTTTAATAAAAAAAAAAATAACTAGAAATTATGAAAACAAATAAACAATATATAAAATTATCTGAACTTAAATCCCACACAACCTGTAAAACGTTGCTTCCTTGTAAATGAGGTCGACATACCTATATATTAGAAATGAAAAATCAATATGCCATCTAAAGCAATTTGTAATACAATCATTCTGATATTGAAGTGAGATTCGAAAGTTAACTAAAATTTATGTTATTGTAACAGTTGGTGGTCAATTTGGATCGAGCAGAATGTATCTGTTATTGCTGTGGCGAAATATTAGTCAGCTCCAAATAATACTGCATCTGTACACTTAAGCTTTGGTCATATTGAAATAACTGAGTGTTAAACAAATAAAGATAATCTAACGTACTGATACAGTTGAAGCCAAAACAAATGGTTTAAAAAGGAAGAGAATATTACGTACTGATAAATTTAAAAAAGGAAGAGAATATTACGTACTGATAAATGTAAAAAAGGAAGAGAATATTACTATACGTACTGATAAATTTAAAAAAGGAAGAGAATATTACGTACTGATAAATTAAAAAAAAAAACGAAAGCTAAAACTTTAGTTTAAAAAAAAGACAATCTATGTTATCATATTAATATTTTTTTCACATTTTTGTTTTTGGTCATTCTTGAGAGATTGAATTAGGTTCAAACAGAAATCTATTATATTTAATGAACTATTGCATTGTATTACACTTTTGTTGTATACAGTAAAACTAAGTGAGATTATTGTCATGTGGCAATATCTTCCAATTAGAAATATGTTTAAAATCCTTAAGTAAAAACCAGACTGAACACCATTTTTTTAAATTACCAATAGGAATTAAATGCGCAACCTCCGCTCTCTCAATCATAGTGTAAATAGGCCAAAACCCGTACGGCTGTCGAATACTTGGATTCTCTCCGAAAGTTATTCGAAATTTGAACCTCGGTGGGTCCGTGATAACTGAACGAATTTTAAATACCTAGCTAACAATGTTTGAACCGGTGTAAAAGGGGACGATGTATAAATGATATATATAAACAAGTTCTACATTTATGAATATATATTTTCATAAATGTAGAATTTGTTTTACTTCCGTGAATATTTCACGGGATGCAACTAGTTAATTAATTTGTTTAATAAACACAATGCTTATAACATGCAAATTATGACTTAAAAAAAAATATGTTTATCCAGAGAACATTAAAAAATATATAAAAAGGAATAACCTGTCCCCCAATCAAGACTTGAGATTGAAAAATATAAAAAGGAATAACCTGTCCCCTAATCAAGACCTGAGATTGAAAAAATCAGAGTTCTCACCAGACGAATGTATTCGGAGGTATTGGGAATTGTAGACAATTTTTATCATACGTTTATTTTGTTTTAAATTTCATTTTTTTGGAATGTGAAATTGTACATGACATTAAATATTAATTGTATTAACTATAATTGCATGTTTTGTAGCCAATGGAACATAATCAACCATCACGTGAGTCGGAACCGGCCTTTAAATAACCTGTCCCCCAATCAAGACCTGATATTGAAAAATATAAAAAGGAATAACCTGTCCCCTAATCAAGACCTGAGATTGAAAAAATCCGAGTTCTCACCAGACGAATGTACTCGGAGGTATTGGGAATTGTAGACAATTTTATATCATACGTTTATTTTGTTTTAAATTTCATTTTTTAGGAATGTGAAATTGTACACGACATTAAATATTAATTGTATTAACTATAATTGCATGTTTTGTAGCCAATGGAACATAATCAACCATCACGCGAGTCGGAACCGGCCTTTATTAGATAATATGCAATTCGAAACATTGTTTCATTACATCACAGCAAATGTTTGATGGATAGCCTAGCGTTTCGTGTTAAAAAGTCGTTGCATTTCTAATGGGATATAAACAATTCCACTTTTAGTACTTCTCTTTTTTCCGGAATTAAACTTTCATTCACTTGAGATATAAAAATAATTGAAGTTACTATGTTTAGAACACGTCACAATGAATTGCAATAATGTTAAGGAGGCTCTTTATTAACTAACTTAATGATTAACCCATGCCATGAACAGTTTCAGAGTTTTAATTTTATATAACATTTCGGAACTGTTATAAAAATGTTTGTCATAAAACGGTGCTTGTAAAAAAATACGCAGTGACTATTTACTACTAGCTTCTCCTATTAAGTTATTTTATATTAATTTCTCAATCAAAATACCGCACTAATTATAACAATACCGTTCCAACACATCTACAGACAGCTGAATGTTAAAACTATAAATTAGGAAGGGGATATAAAAAAATACGCACTGACTATTTACTACTAGCTACTCCTATTAAGTTATTTTATATTAATTTTCCAATCAAAATACCGCACTAATTATAACAATACCGTTCCAACACATCTACAGACAGCTGAATGTTAAAACTATAAATTAGGAAGGGGATATAAAAAAATACGCACTGACTATTTACTACTAGCTACTCCTATTAAGTTATTTTATATTAATTTTCCAATCAAAATACCGCACTAATTACAACAATACCGTTCCAACACATCTACAGACAGCTGAATGTTAAAACTATAAATTAAAAAGGGGATATAAAAAAATACGCACTGACTATTTACTACTAGCTACTCCTATTAAGTTATTTTATATTAATTTCCCAATCAAAATACCGCACTAATTACAACAATACCGTTCCAATACATCCACAGACAGCTGAATGTTAAAACTATAAATTAGGAAGGGGATATAAAAAAATACGCACTGACTATTTACTACTAGCTACTCCTATTAAGTTATTTTATATTAATTTTCCAATCAAAATACCGCACTAATTACAACAATACCGTTCCAACACATCTACAGACAGCTGAATGTTAAAACTATAAATTAGGAAGGGGATATAAAAAAATACGCACTGACTATTTACTACTAGCTACTCCTATTAAGTTATTTTATATTAATTTCCCAATCAAAATACCGCACTAATTACAAAAACACCGTTCCAACACATCTACAGACAGCTGAATGTTAAAACTATAAATTAGGAAGGAGATACTAGAATTATTTTAATTTTATGGTTACATTATTAAAGCGCGTACATCATTTTATTTAAAACGTAAATATAATGCGACATCTATTATAAAAAATTAAAACGATTTTAATTGTTATCGTCTTTGTCATTTATGAGATATCTCTTTTTATGTGTTAATATTTTTTCCCCTTTAGACAAACTTTGGAGCGTTCCAGATAGATAAGGATAATTTTTATTATTATTGTTTGAATGAATTTAGTGTGTCATAATGTGTTAATTAATATGTAAATACAATTTAAATTAGTAAATTAATATTTTTTTCTTTCCTTGGTAAAGTTACATCGATTTTTTTTTACCAAAAACTTTTTTTCTATGTATGCAGATATGGGGTAATACCTAATATAATGGCCGCAAACACCATCTTTTACGCATACTACCGAAATTATATAAACGATTTTTTTTTTTTATTTTCACATTCAGGTGAAGTTCTGTAGGAAGAGACGTCCCTTTGGGTAGTTCTTTCTTCGTCACTACGTGGCGTCACACTCATAAAAAAATAATAATAAAGACTTCGATCTTCTAGCGTAGATCGCGCTGAATGGGAACTTATGTTATCCCTCATAACAGCGTGGGTGGTGGTGGGATCAAACTGAAGTGTTCAAAATAATGTGTTCGAATCCCGAACTAGAGCGCCATCGAGAAGAGTATATTCTATAAACAAAGCTACCTATACAAATTATCCATTTAATATTTACTACATTTTCAAAATTTCCCTTTTTGAAGTTTCTTTACATAAAAAGTTAATATTACAAAAATAAAAAGTTTGTCTTTTTATACGTATTAAGTATACTTTTATATATATCGTATACTTTTATACGTATAAAAGAACTTTTATACCATCATTCAACAACTTGGAATACAAGATAGGCTATCTACAGTTTATCTGCGACGAGCACTTCAGTGATTTGGTTTTAAAGCACGCAGAGGAGACCAAAACATAAACTCAGATGTTGAACGGTCCAAGAGAAAAACAAGTCAAGAAGTGTCAAACTTGTGTCAATCAGAAGTCAAACTTGTGGTATTCGCTTGTTAAAAGAAAAGCGTGTCAACTCTGTTATTATTCATATTATTATAAATTGATAAAAAGTAACACAACTACGCCCACAAACCTGTGAAGTCAATTATAAAGCTCTATGAAAAACAAATGGATATGCAATGGTCCAAATAGTGTTTATAGGGCATGATATGGAAGTTCTAATAATTGTCATAATTTCCTATTAAGGAAATGGAAAAAAGTTTTGATCCTCTTTATCTGCGAATAATAATAAAAAAAAGTACACGGCTGCGAGTGTAGTCTGGATGATGGGACTATAAACCATGACTTTTTCGGTTGTTCTCTGCGAGACAGATTTGATTAACTAAAAACCGTATCTTTACCGCGTCCAATGAATGTTGCCTTTCTTCTTTCTTCGTGGAACTTTTCCACTTATGTAGATCGATTGTTCATTTTTAGGAGCTTAAGCAACTGAAATTGGAAATTGTCTAGAACTGTCATTAAAAAAAAGTGTTACTACTCGTACACTGACTCATATAATTGCATAATGATTGAATTTGATGACATAAATCATTCGAGTTTGGGTGGATATGCTATAAAAAAAAGTACAATTTATATAGGGCGCTCTAGTAACCCTAATGAAGTATTCAACTCAAAAGAAAAAAACATAAATTAAGATTTTTTTTTAATATGGTTTTTGTTATTATCTGTGGTCCATGAGTGAGGGTTCAGAATGATGTCAGCAGTCGCGATCAACGGTTAGCATTGACGCTAAGCAAGCGGGCGCCCCAGGTTTAATTCCTAGCGGGTTCAGTTCTGGGCTGGTTTTCATTGTTAAAATGTTTATTTTTTTCCAGCTTATATCGTTTTAAAGCGACGCAAAAATAGTGATATGAAAAAAATCTACTTGGCTGCAAATTAGACATACCGATCATCTTGGAACTTCAATCTCCTTGCTATCGAATCTTTGAATTTGATCTGTCAAGACTATGTGCTTGCTGAAGTTAAACAGCTTGCGCACAATAAATTAATTCACACACAGGTGTCTTCAATCCGCATCATTCAATCGCCTATTTCAATCACGAAAAATTGCTGTCGGTATGATTCTTATTAATTTAATGCCTGAATATTCTCAACTCGAAGAAATTTCTGTAACATGTACCATACATTTCATCTAGTAGCCAAAAAAAATAGAGCTCATACGTGTATGATCAACCCAAGTAGTTTTTTTTTCTCCAAGAAAGTAGTATGATTGACGCAATTGTTATTTTTTAGTATAAAAATAAACTGTTCATGAATAAGCGCCTATCAACAAAGGGGCTCATATAGATTAACGTTCTGATGCAATTAGTGCCATCGATTTCAAAATGTATGCCGGAGAAATTGGGCTTAGCATGTATAAGCGTGCAGATATGATGCAATCCATTTGAAATAAAAACAAACACCAAAAGTAAAGGATTAATTATTTGGGTAACCATTAATCACTCTTCTAAGTATAACAAGTAGGTTGAAAGGCTACCGTGATGACGTGACTGATGCATGCAGTCGAAAGAAACGGCACCTTTGATACAAAACTATCACAAGTCGAAATTCAAGAGTTGGGAGATAGTCTGTTTTTAAAAATTATTTTACATCTTTCTCCTTAGCTAGACTTGTGGTATGTTATTATTAGGGTTGTCCTTCTTAAAAGTATTGACTCCCACTTATTCGTCAATCAAATTTGCAGGTCTTTCGGAAGTGGGGGGGGGGAGGCTGCCAGCATTTCATACTTCGCTACAGATAAAACTATTGTGTTATGCATCTTTTTAACAGTCACGCCAATCTTCTGCGGATTTTAACCCCATCTCCCATTGTCTTCTATTTTACATATAATACAATGTTTGTATAATATTGTATTTGACTTTCGTTGTATACAGTACAACCTAGCGGGCCTAGTGCCATGAGGCCATTTATTCCAACCAACCAGAAAACCAGACTGAAATCCTATTTAAAAAAAAAGAGATCCTGCGGGATTCGAACCCGCACCCTCCGGTTAGAAGACAGATGTCTTACCAAGTTAGACCATAACATTACTCTCGTAGTAAACCAAGATCAACCCGCCTGAGTAGAACCTCGGTTAGTGAGATAAACAAACTTAATTAAGCAGTAATTAGTGGAATAATAAAGAAATACATACGTACCATCACAAAGTGACATCGATAAAGTGCCAGACTTTCCTAACTACACACATCCTTAGCCTTTTCTACATCCATGTAACTACTACGATTCCTCTGACTTGCCATGTTTCCCTCTTTCAGAATATAATTACCATAATTCAGCTTTATTTTCCTTGATCTTCCACTCACATTTGTTTTTTTAACCTTTCTTCATCCATTCGTTCTACATGTACAGACCATGTCATAGTGATCTCCTTTATTATGTTCAATACATCGGCCTTTAGTTCACATTCATCCTTTATCACTTAATTACGTAATTCTGTCATACATTGTCACTCCATGTATATATCTTAATGCAGACATTTCTACAGCATTTATTCGTCTTCTATCATTATTTTTTCACGTCCACGTTTAATTCCCATATATCAATGTTGCCACCGAAATACTGTTGTGGACTATCACCATAGCAGATTTTAATACTGTCAGGTTCGGGTATATATGTTTTAGAGCCCCATTGACTATTTTAATTAATTAATGTATTAAATGAAAAAAAAAACAGCCTATAAAGTTTATTTTAAAGTGTATTGTACGAGAAAAATGTTTAAAAGTAATCTTAAAATGCGGTTGTGTGTATTTTTACTTAGCTTTTTTTTAGTGGCATCTTTCACTGAAGGTTAGCGATCGCCAAAGCAATTTTCTGTAGTCGAACTTTTTCCTGACCTCTCGTAGAGGTTTTTAAGCCAAGAAATGTTGCATTTGCCAGGTAATCGTCTGCCTTCTTTATCAGCTGATTTATTGTTATTTAAAAGTTAAATATAGCAATAACGATTTTATATAATTTGATGTAAACATTTATAAGTGAGATTGAACTTTATAGTTATGAATCTTAAAGAAATAAAAAAGACTGAATCTTAAATAAATCAATCAGAAACTTGATTAAATTCTTAAGACGACAGTTTCGGCTAATAACCTTGCCATATGTTAACGCTAAATTATATTTTGTACAGATGATAAGACCTTACAAATGGATCAAACACAGTGAGGATTTAAATAAATTGAAAAAACGTTACATGTGTCTGATTTCTTAAAGATATTAATAAGTTTTCAATTACTATTACGGTTTTAAAGTTCTAATAAAGAGTTGTTTTCTAAAGAATCTCCTCATAGAAGAAGAAGTATCATCACGCTGTTTCCGTATCGAGGTAGGCAGAGACAACATATCACTAAACTTTCATATCACGATACATATATTTTGGCTCCTCTACATCCATACACCTTCTCATACAACTACAATTCCTCTGACTTTTTACATTTCCTTCTCACAACATTTCATTCATTTAATCTAACCTTGCTCCAAATACTTTCCTTGATCCTTTCTCTACCACACTTTTGACTCACATTTTGACTATTTTTTTCTTTATTATTTCTTCAATCGTTCGTTCTACATGTCCAAACAATATAAGAGTATTCTTTGTTATTTAATTTAATACATCGCCTTAAGTTCATCCCTTATCCCTTCATTCAGTTTTCTGTCATATGCTATATAATCCTCCCATTTATCTTTTCAGTGCACGTAATTTTATAACATAAATTCAGATTCTTTTAATGTTTTTCCACGCCCCTGTTTCACTATAATACATCAAAGATTGTGCTAGAATATTACTATGGACTATCATCTTAGCAGATTTTGATACTTTTCTGCTCAAGTACTATATATACGTTTATCATTACAAAAAATCATTCACTAACTAAATTATTGTCTCTTTCTCGACCAGTCTGAGAAAATACGGGCACAAGCCTCCAGGCAGTAACAAATGAGCGCCCTTTAACCGTACAAATTCCATTTTCATTACATGGAGTCGGCCCGCCGTGACCACAGCCATGTCACGAATATTCGCATAATTGCATACAACTCCTGGGTGCCTTACCCAGATGTTTGGTGAATTAATGATCATTTTAGCCCAGCGCGGTATACGTTACAATGGTAAAAAATCCTTAGCAAAAGAAATTCATTGCAGTTTAACGGAATGCAATATCTTACCATAAGAAATAATTGGTAAAAAGTATGGTGTTTACTGCAAAAATATACCCTAGGAATATTAAAAATAAAATTACATGTAGGAAATTAAAATTAAGTTAGTTCATAGTTATAATATATAAATCAGATAGGTTCTTAAGATGTAAATGTATATACCATATACGAGTATGTAGGTGTAGCTTTTGGTAGTTTGTATAAGAGATTACTTTATTACATACATAAAAAACCTGATACATAAATACATGGCATTAAGCCGTGCCCCCTTTGGGGTAAGCAGAGAGGACAAATCTCTTTGAATTTCGATCCGTACATACTGTTCTCATCTCGTGTCATACTTTTCACATTTCCCTAAGATAAAGATTTCTTACCACCTCCTTCCATTTTTTACTTCGGTCTACCTTTTCAACGCTCTCCATTCATGTGATACGTATATTTGAGATGAGTTTTTTAAGTCTATCACAAATCATTCTTTCAATGTGGCCAAGTATCTCTTGGCCAAATCATCTCTAGATTCTTTATTTCTTACAGCATCCTCCGGGATATGAAAAAGAAAAAATAACATTTAATTTTACAATCAATATTAAAAACGAGTTTTATAGCAAAATAAGTAAATAAATAAAAGTATGTTACATTACGTATGTTACGTTTTACTATTACTTTCAATTAAGAATATCGATAGCTGTGTAAAGAAGGTATACGCAACAGATATTTGTAGATCAAAATATAATGAGCAAATTCATTTCTTATCTCTACAACATTGTATCACAAGCTTGAATCAGTCATGGTCACTGAAGAGATGAATGAAGGGATAATAAAAACATATAGGAATCTAAACTCGATACTGGATTGCTTGGTAGGTCCAACAAATGACTGATGGTTCCCCAGGTACTGGGAAATCGAGGAAACTGGAAACAAAAAGCGCGGAATCATCAGGAATTTTCACCAACGTCATCATGGAGAATTTTTACCAACGTCACCAGAAAGAACATTCTGAAAAATATAATATTTGATTAAAGGAGTTAACATGAGGTTCAAAATAATCTAGTTGATGATGCATTTTTATTCGGTCTACAATTTCAGAGCATATATTAGTCGTTTTCAAGTTTAAACAATATTGGTGATCAATAAAATTAAAACGTCTTCAGCTCTCGCATGTGATAGTTTATCTCTTAAAGTCGGAGATTTACATTTTTCCTCCACGGTACAGTATCACATGGATTAATTTAAAAAAAAATTTATTCATAACTCCATAGTGTCTTTTACATAACATGAAAATAATAAAGTTATTTAAAACCTTTAAAGTATTGACAAAATTACATAAAATTTATTTCAAACTCACAAGAAAATAGAATAAAACATTAGTAATAATAACAAAGTTATTATTCTAAAATAATACGAGTATTAGATTGATAAAATGTGTAAATTTATGCTCAAAATATGCCAGTTCATTACAAAATATTACTGAAATTTATCCGAGTAGACTTCCTTTACAGTGGAACAAATAGTTAAGATTTCATAGAGATAGAAAATTCATATGCATTGATAGTTCAGTACGTTACTTAAAGATTATTAATATCCATTGATTGTTCAATACATTACTTAAAGATTATTAATATGCATTGATTGTTCAATACATTACTTAAAGATCATTAATATGCATTGATTGTTGAATACATTACTTAAAGTTTAATAATATGCATTGATTGTTCAATACATTACTTAAAGATTATTAATATGCATTGATTGTTCAATACATTACTTAAAAGATGATTAATATGCATTAATTGTTCAATACATTACTTAAATATCATTAATATGCATTGATTGTTCAATACATTACTTAAAGTTTATAAATATGCATTGATTGTTCAATACATTACTTAAAGATTATTAATATGCATTGATTGTTCAATACATTACTTAAAGATCATTAATATGCATTGATTGTTGAATACATTACTTAAAGTTTAATAATATGCATTGATTGTTCAATACATTACTTAAACATTATTAATATGCATTGATTGTTCAATACATTACTTAAAAAATATAAATATGCATTGATTATTCAATATATCACTCAAAGATTATTCATATGCATTGATTGTTCAATACATTACTTAAAGATTATTAATAAGAAGACTAATCCACAAAAAGGAAAAAAATATTTTTGAAAAAATTAAGAAATTGATTTTTTTTCGAAAATTTTATTTCACATAGAACAAAGAAAAATATATATATATATGTTTTATAATGAAGTCCATTATATTTTTACACTTATTTTCAAAGCAATTTTTTTTGCAACGTTATTTCGTAAAAACTGGATATTTAAAAAAATTGGCTATTTTTCTTCTTCTTGATATAAAAACATTGGATGTTTTATTGCGAATATCATTCCAGAAAGTTAGATCACATTTTAGACGACCACATTTTAGACTCTCTCCACATTTTAGACGACCTTCCTGACATGCAATATCCTGAGGGTTTTTATGTGCCGCTATGTATAGGATTCTGTCTCAACTCGTTCAATCCACATGGCTATGCCAGTATATACTTCTCTTTCTACTCCGTCTGACTGTGTCATGTACATTTATTGCGGTGTTATTAGTCGTATGAAAAAAAATATAAACGTTCTGAAGTGGAAAAATTTAGTACGAAGTCATCCGCATTCCAGATCATCTAACATATTAAGCAACCACATGTATTTCCATTAAAATAGTTCAAATTACTCTACACCTTGTTTGTATCGGCAAGTGATAGTTTCATCATCGTTTATCTGTCCTATGAGATTTTATTTACCATGGCAAAATATGTATGACTTCACTCAACACCGTTACGATTTTAACGTTATAAAAATATTATTTCCTTTAAAATTGGCTTTTAGTCTTCCAACATAAGTCCTTTTATGATTTAATGACGTCATTATTTTCTATATTCATGTTAACGATACGCCTAGTTAACATGTCGAAACACAAAACCACAAAAGCTTAATGTCGACTTGATCAATTTTTCGATTCATTTAAATCAATCTTGTTTTGTTTCATTACATTTCATTCAAAATTGAGTAACCTGACAAAAAAACGTTACTTTTGAAAGTAGTTTATATGACAAACACTCGTATTACAGACATGTCATGCCATTAATGACATGTGTATATATTTTATTAATAAGTTTCATAAAGAGAATTTAATAAAAAGGTTTGTTTAATGTATTTTGTAATGACATTGGAGAACATTTTTCTTATCATGTCTTCTTTAATTTCTAATTTTAATGTATATAACTTATTTATTTCTTCTTCTGCATCATTCTATTAATACTGGGGATAGTATCCACAATACAAGTAAACGGTCTTCTTCCAGTAAAATGTTTCGTATTTTTTTCAGTTTCCTAGAAAGTACACCATGCAGCTTCCTTCATTTGATTATTCCATCAAATTTTGCCCAGCATTTGCTCCTTTTGAAATTCATACTTCCAGGCTGAAAATAATTTAAGTTTTTACAACTTTAAAGAACTATCATTCGTCAATGGTTTTAATTTAAATCAAATGCATGTCACTATTTTTATGAACGTACTTATTTTTGTGTAAATGTAAATAATTTAATATCATTATAAGTTCAAAAAATGCAAGCCATTGAAAATTTTTATTTTCAATGGCTTGCATTTTTTGAATATGAGGTTATGTTTAATACATGATGTTTAATTTTCATTCACAATTCGTAAGTGTCACAAATAAAGAGCTAAGGCTATATTTAAGACACATTCTTTTATCCAGTACAACATGTCTTTCGTTGAGGTAATGGGAAAAAAAGAACGGAAATAAAAAGCAATGAACTTATTACAAAAAATGTTAATCACAGAACAACTGACTTTCAAGTTATGATTTATTGGTAGTCAAAATTGGATTTTATTAATCTTGTACTGCAAAGTAATTAAATTATTGATAGCCAATTTTTAACAATAATATAAAATCTTCCAAAATCATTCAACTTTCCTACATGGAAATAAATCCATAATGAACAATGATAAAATATATGCGATAGAAATTCTGACCGGATTAAGAATAAATTTATTCGAGACGAATTATTTTAATAAAATTAAAGAATATTATTACGACATTGAGAGAATTAATTGTGAAAAAAAAATTCAATAAAATATTTATGTTTGAAATTAACGGAGAACGGCTAAAAATGATGGCAAAGAGAATGATGGATGGACAAGAATGGAAAAAATCTTTAAATGTGACGAGATGATAAGTTTGTGAAAAAGAGTATATTATGTGGATGATGTAACATAAAGTATGTGAGCATGGATAGATAGCTGGGAAGATTGGTGTTTGTCTTATAAAATATGGATATTACGTGATGACATATGTGCCGTTTTTTTACCTGTGTTACTAGAAGTGAGATTCAGTTACCGTTTAGCGATTCCCAACCATTTAAGCTTTTTGAAGGTTTCCCTTAAAATTTAATAAATGAGAGATAATCAAAATGTTAAATTAATGTTTAGATTTACATAAACCCAGTTTTTTGACCTATTTATGCAAATTACACTGTTTCATTTGGTTATTTTTGGCATTTTAAATAATTCGAACACTAGATTTTCCTACCTTCGGGTCCTACTTTATGAGACGCCGGTCTCCAGACCGAAGATTGTGGGTTAAAATTCCACTGGAACCACGATTGAAAAAAAAATCTGGTTTTAATTTAACGCCACTCTAACATCTTTCTGATTGATTGGAAGAGATTGCCACGTGGCAATAAGCTAGTCAAGTCATCCTGTATACAACGAAAGGGTAATGCAATATAATTTTCGAATACAAGTTAAATGTTATTTTTCAGCATTTCAAAGCTCGCAGTAGGCCATGTTACACATATCGATTAAAATTACTCCATAATTATGTGTCTAAGGGTATTAAATCGGGTTATTTTCAAGTGTCATTGCATGATGCCAAACAGTCACAATTTTTACGTATATTTATGGTGTGAACTTGCGTTCCGTTTTGGTATACAATTTTCGAGAATATGATGACAGATAAAGTTATGAAAAAAATGTGCCAATTTCTAAAAAGGTGCAAATATTTACCAAACCTCGTGTTGAGCTTTATCTCTTTATATACGGCAAAAGTTCGCTTATCTAATCTTATTAGATGAAACAGCGTGTAAGATTAAAATTTTCTATATGGGTGCCTGCGCCTCGTATTCAAATTCGGTCGTCAATATACACCACAATTAAAATTTACTAGTTGCAGCCCGTGAAATATTCACAGAAGTAAAACAAATTCTACATTTTTGAAATACCGAAATACCAAACATTTTTGAAATACCGAATCAGCTTAAAGTTTTTTGGGTTCATTAATGTTTAAAGTTTAAAATAAAAAAAGGTACATCTTGATTTATGAATTATTTAATTCTCATAAATCTCTTTATACACGATGTGATGTTTTGTGTATACATATAAACATTACTGTTATTCAATTTAAATCGTTGATAAAGTTTTCCTTGAAGACTTGTTTCAGATATATTGACTTTATTGTTTTCGCGTTTCCGACATCGTGAAAAAGCCATATACTCGTATAATTGTCTGCATTCAAAAAAGAGCATAAGATAAATACACACTAGTAATTATAAGGTTTAATATAATAGGAAATAAATTAATTATTTAATGAATTACATTTAAAAATAAATTGGCACCGTCCCCTTTTACACCGGTTCGTTCAGTATAATTTCAATCTGTTTCGAAGTATTCCTCTCTCGCTCTCTTGTACTATTCAAAATTCATTCTTCAAAATTCAATTCTCGTATTCTTTCTTTGACGACAACCATCGTATGGGTTTTGGCCTATCATAGAATAAATAGGCCAATACGAGAATTTAATTTTGAATACAAGAAAGCGAGAGAGGAATACTTAGATTCTCTGCGAAAGTAATTCGAAATTTGAATCTCGGTGGGTCCGTGATAACTGAACGAATTTTTAAATACCTAGCTAATAATTTTTGAACCGGTGTAAAAGGGGACGATGTATAAATGATATATATAAACAAATTCTATGTTTATAAATATGTATATATTTTCATAAATGTAGAATTTGTTTTACTTCCGTGAATATTTCACGGGCTGCAACTAGTGTATAATATGATTCACTTTCTTCTGTGATTGTAATCTAATTGCCTGGCATCACTCAGTGCATCGACTTTCGTTCATACATCATTGATAATGCAATTTTCTAATATGGTATTGAGTTTATTCAATTAAATTCTTTTGGATGCACATTCTCTTCCTCGTGTAAAAGAATATTCATAAAGTTTTCATCTATCAATTAAAATAAACAATAATGCATTTTTTTAATCAATATAATTGGAACTTGATTGCACTTAAAATACGGTCGAAAGATTTTGTTGTCCTACGTCCAAAATAGGTAATTCCGCTTATTTTTTTACTTATTTAAATCACATATATTGTGGTTAAGCGTTAGAACTGTGGTATATGGTGTTTTAAAAAAAAAATCAAAATTTAAACATCGTTTAATGCAATCCATTTTCAATTAAGCCATTACACCTGATTAACATTTACAGAAAATGTAATCCTCTCGAAAGCCTGGAAATAGTTGAGTTTCCGCACTGGGGTAAACTCATAATAAACAATGTTACCCTTAAAGTAAATCTCATCCCTTAAAAAATTATAAACGTTATTAGATACAGTAAAATTTTATCTATTTTATGTCACCCATTTTTACTCACAAATATCTGTTTATGGTATTTATAAAAAAAAGAGCTTTAGTCTAGTTTTCTCTTCAGACCGTTTAAATATATATTGTTGGTTTGTTGGAAGAAATTGATGCAAGGTAATAAGATATCCTCAGTGAGATACAGGCAAAAGCCTAGTATACTGGTGATACGACAAATGAAAGGCAACAAACCCAGATCCATTAAAATTGAATGTCCAAATTAAATTACCTGTTGTTTTTTTTCTTTCGCAAATTATGTAGTTTTCTTGTCATGTGTAGTAATAAATAAATAAATAAATAATAAAAATAAATAAACCTGCAGGTTGTACAGTATACAACGGAAGTGTAATCAGCGTTATGTCGAGGATCCTCTCGCTATTCCAACGTCAATTCTATTGAAAAGCGAAGCTGTTACATGAAGTTTTTGTCTTATTCGTCTTTTTTTACTTTTTTAATGAATGACCCAGCGAACTCACCGGCCACACAAGCATGTTTTCCCCTTTTTATTAAGAAATAATAAATATGACCGAAGTCATAGGTATACTAATACCACCGAAACAATGCCTGCGTCATTCGAGGTGTTCAAACCAGCGATTTTCCGCACGGAAGTCCAGTGCGTTACCACGTAGCCATGCACATCAAGTGTAATATATAATAATGTAACTGAAAGCAGTAGATTGAAATGCCATTACGTTGCAGAGTTCAAAGCGAGGTTGCAATACACTTGTATTACATACAGTTTAACCTCGCGGTTTTAGTACCATGTGGCAATCGCTTACAACTAACCAGAAAATGTTCAAGAAGCTTGAAAGGAAACCAGCTGATACTCATTTAAAAAAAATGGATACCAACATGAATCGGACCTGCAACCTCCGGGCTGGCAGATTGATGGCTTTCCGACCACGCCACGGAGGTCATATTTGTGGTTATGAAACATTAAATATATAAATAACTAAATAACAAAAATGCATCTCATAGCCAAGTGCCTTTCACATCTATTGAAATCAAATTTTCAAAAACATTTCAGTCTTAATGACAAAGTATCACGAATTTTACAACGATATAATGAAAATATCACGCGGGATCGGGGTTTAGCACTAAACGGAGACCAGCGTGCAAATTGAGATTTGCAAATTCTATATCACGCCGCTCCAAATACTGTTGACCCGACCGACCTGTACTGGGAACGCTCATTTTTCATTCGCACGATCCAATTTTTGCGGTTTTGATTAGATTTGGTTTGCGTAGAGTTGCGAGAAACTCAATATATCAAGTGGGAAAGTTAATAATAAATATATGTTGTTTATAGTTAAGGCATTACCGTTGTGGATATTTAAAGATATTGTTATTTATTTTTATCAAACACTGTTTATTTCACTTTTTTGTGACGGTATAACCCTACCGGTTTCAAGGCTTTCACCTCATCTTCAGGGGAGCACAAACAAGACTAAATGCTGTTGGAACTGGTACCGATATACACGGTTCAACGGTTGGGGGCTGAGGGGTGAAGGAGGCATGGGACGATTTCGGCCTAAAGCGGAGAGATTTTTGGGATATAACTGTTCATCAGATGTTCGAATCGATGTACTAATCTCTTCGCTCTTGGCTGACATCGTCCCATGCCTCCCTCACCCCTCAGCCCCCAACCGTTGAAGCGTGTATATCGGTACCAGTTCGAACAGCATTTAGTCTTGTTTGTGCGCCCCTGAAGATAAGGTGAAAGCCTTGAAACCGGTAGGGTTATACCTTCCCAAACAAGTGGAAAAAACAGTGTTTGATAAAAATAAATTATAATAATAAATAACCATTTAGGAATATAAACAGTTTGTTAAACAGTTTTATATAATAATATGTAAAAATCTTGATGTAAATTACACTATGTAGAAAATTTGTGAAACATTTTATAATATTTGAAATATTTAAAAAAACATAATATCGATTTTTAGTTCGATAAAATAAATTAAACACTTATTTTCCAAATTCTCCACTGTTTAATTGAGTAAACTACCGATTTTAGACTTATGTCTTTTAGTTGAGTGATGAGGAACTCGTGAACACCATCGAAAGTTTATCTTATTTAAAGTCTTTGAAACTGGTAGTAAATCAATCAGTCTTGTATTATATTCCACTTTCGTTGTATATAATACAACCTGGAAGGTTAATTACCTTTTGGCATTTTATTCAATCGACCAAAAAAATATTAAAGAAACCTTAAGTGAAAACCAGACTGCAATCCAGTTTGAAAAAGATTGGATTCAAGGGAATCATATCCGCATCCTCCAGACTGGAAAATAGACGTCTAAGTGACGGTGATTGTCAACGGTCATATATAAAATGACAACTATTTTATATTATTTCATTCAACTACAAATCAATTAACATGACACACAGGACAAACAAAATATGTTATTAAATGTATCATTTATAGTTAAAGCATTAACATTGTGGAAATTTAAAGACATTGTAATTTGTTTTATCAAACACCGTTTATTCCACTTTTTGTAACGGTATAATCCTACCGGTTTCAAGACTTTCACTTCATCATCAGTCTTGTTTGTACTCCCCTGATGATAAGGTGAAAGCCTTGAAACCGGCAGGGTACCGTTACAAAAAGTGGAATAAACAGTGTTTGATAAAACAAATTACAATATATTATTTAAGTGTTTTATTAATTTGTTATTCCATTTATATACATTTTTACCCAAGCACGCGTTTCTTCCTCATTTTCCAAAGTACCTTTAGGTAGAAAATGTAAATAGTGGAATCACAAAGAAATTTCTCGTCAAATATTTAAAGATGAGGTCCACAGAGTTCAACTGGAAACCTTATAAAAACTAAATCGGTTTTGTGCAAATGGGTGAGGATTGGCCTAAGAAAATTTGCACTGAGCAAGAAAGAAATATCTCACTTATACAAATATATTAATTTGAAATGTTGTCACCTAATGTGTATCTTGCTGGTTTATTGCCAAACGTCAATCCTTTCCAACTTATAATTTACAATATAACATAATTAATTTAACTCTTATAGTCAACATTCAGCGAATTACGTTGTCTCAGCTAATCCGGTGCAATTTATTTATAGGGCAATTCAATATAATGGTAAGTCAAGTATCGTATAACACTTTCGTTTTTTTATAGTACAACCTAACAGGTTTATGGCTGACAATCTTTCCCAAATAACTATAAATGTTTAAAGCAAGTCTAAAGTGAAAACCAGAATAAAACCTTTTTTTTCAATCTGAACTCCGGTGGAAATCGAACCCGTGATCTTTGTTGGAAGACCAAGGAATTCAATTGAGCCACGTAGATTATCAGTACTCATAAAAAAAATACTAAACCGCAGAATCAGTATACGTTGGCATAAATTTAACCCTAATGAAACGAATGTAGCCTTTTCAGGAACTCAAATTTTCCCCTCTCTTTCAATTTAAAATATTTTTCATACCTTAAATAAATAAATGGCCGATGTTGAGTCATAATGCCTTTTTAACTATTACATTAGTTTGGATAAAAATATGTTGAATACGCACAGTTAATCTTTTTATTAATATTTGTTCACTTAAGCCAGAAAATAAGATTATTATGATTCTAGATTTGTTGCCCCACCTTGAGAAATCGTATGCAATTTGAAGAAATATTTTTCTGAATATTTTACAAACTTCTAATTGAAGTCACAAATAGTATTTTTTTAAAAATAGTTTCAGCCATGACACATTAACATCGATACTAAAATCTTCATATTTTTTTATTCAAAAGATCTTTTATAAACCATAAAAATTATATATCTCTAAGACTATTTTGTGATCATTGTATCGTAATGTATAATAGTTCCACTCTAATGCTGTACGCCTGAATCTATGCAATTTAATGCATATTACTTGTCTTGATACCGAATCACTATTTGAAAGTAATAAACAAAAATAAGAATTCTGTCACCAAATCAAAATAAATAATAATTATTTTTTAATGGAATTTTTGTCTTTCTGATTTGGACATCTCTATTTGGAAATCAACAATTTCTATCAAAATTTCACAACAATGAGGCAAAAATATTTAAAAATCTTGAAATAAAAAAAAAACATGTTTTTTTTTAAAATGAATATTGTTGATACGAGGAAACTTAGGACAACCAGCTACTCGATTTAACAGGCTCTGTTACGCATAAAATTGAAGATAGGCTAATTCCTCAAGGGTTAGTATTTTAGTTTTTAGGGTGTGGGCTGGAAAACATTTGGTGTTCCCGTGGCCGGGCTCGCCCTATATTGGTGGTGTGTTTCTTGGCCGGGGGGGGGGGTGTTATAATATGAGCCCAGACCTTTTGATAGTTTCGGTCTTTGATGTATTCTCTTCAATTTATGTGTTCTTGAAGTATATTTAAATGTATTATGTACATACTATGTTATACTTCTTAAACGTTCTAAAGACTCAAGAGTCTGTTACTGCAGGATTGTCTTCCCGTGATCTCTCCATCGTTTTGGGGGTCTCCCTGGTGGACGCCGTCCATCCGGCACCCCATGCAGAGCTATGTATGGAATTCTTGTGGAATTCATACTATGCTGCTATCAATAAACCTATATTTATTAATTTATTATTTATTTAGTATCTCCATGCTTTCTTGAGATATAGCTCCATGCTTTCTTGAGATATACGAGTAAATGTCAAACACAGACGACAAACATATGGTCAAGACGGTGTTTAAAATACACAAAAATTGAAGAAAAAAAGGACATAAATACTCGTACCATGATATATAGGTTATATAATGTACGTACCATAATGTCAGTCAGATTGAGTATGAAACAAACTGATCGTCAAGCATTACATATAAGAGGATATCAAATAATGGAATATTAATTATTCTCCAGGTGCCATCTCCTATTAAAGGTTTGTTCTCTGCAATTTAGAACAATTCAATAGAATCGCACCCAAACCACTCTTGTAAATTAACACTGTAAGCCACGATCAAAATCAAGTCAACTTTTCCGAGTGTCCGGCTATGATGGGCTTATCAAAATTGCTATATCTAAGTAAATATTACAATGAAACTAAGTATATTTGTTTAAAATACATTAGCAATTAAATTAAGTATTGCAATTCTGCAAACATTCTTCTTTGTGAAGAACTACGTTACATGTATTATTTTATTTGATTACAAGCCTTCAAAATGGAATGTTAAGTAGACGAAAGTGAGCATTTTCGACACCTTCTGTTCGCGTTCAATCGGGGAATAAATACAGTCATGTGACTACAATTCATCTGCTCAGCCAATTCTCCGGTGGTTTGAAGGGAATCTTCATGAATAATATGATTTAAGCGGTCCTCATCGAAGTCCACTGGTCGTCCGGAACGCTCCATGTCTTTCAGGTCGAAAAAAAGAGGTGTCGAAAATACTCACTTTCGTCTATTTGACATTCCATTTTGAAGGCTTGTAATCAAATAAAATAATATATGTAACGTAAAAGCAAACACAATATCTTGTAGAGCAGAAAATTTTCTTTCGAATGACGTATAGCCTTTACCATTTGTGTTTTACTTTTGGTGCTCATTTTGAAATTTGAAAAAAAAAACGGACACAACTTATGTTAACACCTAATACTTATCTTCTTGTACTTAGCGCATGCCTAGCAAGTTTTTTAGAGTTTTTTCATTATTTTTTGTGGGTTGATGGAATTCACATAAATACATGTTTAGACATGCTCTTTGATAAGCTGTTTGGAGGATCCAGCAAATTCCTCATTTTATTTAGACCCGGAGTTTGTAGTTAGTACTCAGATTATATGTCTTAATCTTTAAGATCTGACACTTGATTGCACACAGATCTCATCACACTGATGAATCCCTATCATAAATCATAATTCATGCATATTTTCATTATTTAAGTTAGAAACCCATGTTACAAATCAGGAAAAGATCGTTTAAAATTTGAATTGTTTACAATTTTTTGGCCAGATTCCACTAATATGTCTTTTCTAAATGTATCGAGGCCTAATGCAAATTTTGTTTGTCACGTTAACACACGGAACCAGGATACAAAAAGTTAAGCCAAAAGATGTGGCGTTTCCCCTACTTTTTTATCTTTGGATGATCGGTTGTATTATTATTTGTAAGTGAGATACAGGCAAAAGCCTAGATTACTGGGGACACGGCAAATGAAGGGCAACAAACCCAGATTCATTAAAATTGTGTGTCCAAATTAAATAAGCTGCTATTTTTCATAAATAATGTGTATTTCTTGTCATGTGTAAAATAAATTTTAAAAAATTGCGACTCATGATGTGACCAAGATGCTTGAAAAACTTTACAGTTTGAAGCAGTTCTCGATCCTAATGCATTAAAGCAAGAAATTCCTCATTTTCAAATACGATGTGTTCAGGAAATCTTCAGGATACGTCTGTAGATTTACATCTTAAAAGCCTCGATTCTGCGTGGTATTTATTGGTTCAATTTTGTACTCCCATCCCATAGAGGTAAATTGAGAAGATATAGCAAAACTAAAAGCATTTTCAATTCCAAGCTTCTACGCTAAGGTCTCGGCTTATCAAGGGAGGCATCATTTTAATGAAAGTGATATAGGAAAACAAAGAAAAAGACGATTCAGTTCTATGATTTCAACATCGCAAAGGATTTTTCTATTTGTTGAACTTGTATCCCTCATTGTTGCTATAAATAAAGTATTACATTAACAACATACAAATGCCGTCAAGAACAACACACGTATTCTTTAGTTGTTAATGCACGAACCATACTCCATTGGTCATGGAGACTCTGCCAGGCAGTCGACCAGCCGCCCAGTCAGGTGCCCGAGGGCACAGCACTGCCGACCCGGAAGCCCGACCTTCTTGCTCTCTGCGTGCACTCGTTGTTACTACTATTAGGAGTGTAAAACAATAACTCCAATCGGCTTCCTCCAAGCATGGCGCCGTGACTCAGACACGTAATCCGAATTCAGATTTGAAATATGTTTGTTAAATCATTTCACGGTTGATTTTTTAAAAACTCTCCGTTTCCTTGATCGTAATGGAAGTACAAAACTTATTTATCATTGTGATTTGCAGAAAAGGATCTGTTTGCACTGTCATGACTAAGGTCACTACCGTAGTCGAGACGTGTATGGAGTTGTTGAAAAAATATAAAGGTTTTTTTTTTAATTAATAGTTTTAGCAAAAAAATGCAGAAAAAGAATAGTAACGTACTTTGGGCACCTTGTTACAAATAATGACAATAGTCTGGAGAAGTAGTTGATTACGGGAACAATTGACGGAAAACTAACAAGGTGAAGATGTCTTATGAGATGGACGGATCAATTATCCCACGGCGGAGCTTTTCAGAGAGTATCAGGTCCTGAACATAGCCAATTTACATCTCAAATCCATTCTCTGGCACTACCATCGAGAGGAGGGGAAGATGCAGACTCAGCAGACACACATGACACGCATGGCAACTAATGAAATGTTCACCATCCCCTCTAGTTGGGATTTTTCTCGGAGTGTCGGTCCAACTTGCGGACACCTTACTCCTTCATCGAATAAATGAAACGGACTTGTGAAATTTGAAGGTTATTTGGGTGGTGGTGTGAAAAAGTATGTTATAAGAGAGGAAAGGATAGAATTCGGTACATATATTAAGGTAATAAATACATATAGGTTACATATTAATATACTTATATTTTTGTATGTCACAGGTGTTGATAAATATGAATAAAGGAGAGAAAGGATAGAGATGTATACATATATAAATATAGATATAATAATATATTACGAAGATGAGGGGGGGGGGTGAACACTGTGACTTTTAAAATAAATATTTTTCGATAGATAAATATGGGGCTAAAATAAAATACGTATTATGTATGCGCTCTAGGCATAATTCGGCGCCTACCGTTGCGAATAGGGGGTCGAGGGGTGGAACGAAGAATCTGCTTCGGCCTGGGGTGGATGATATTTGCGTTCGCGTCGTAGTCCGACAGTGAACTGATTAGGGGGTTCGGGTGGCTCGGGAGAGAACTGTAGAACCTCTCGGCCAGAGAGATCGCGTATTCTCGGATGGTGGGGAGATCTAAATCTTCGTGAAGCCGTTTGTTACTGACAAAGTACGGCGCATCCATAATGATGCGCGTAGCTTTGTTTTGCAACACCCGGAGTTTGCGCATGTGGGTTTCGGCCGCGTGGCCCCACACCGGGATGGCGTAAGTCATCTGAGGACGTATGATGGCCTTGTACAAGTTTAACTTGATACGTGGGGACATCCTACTGTGTCTGCCCAGGAGTGGTGTTAGGGCTTTCAGAGTGCCGTACGCCCTCCCGGTTATGATGGTGGTGTGCCTTTTCCAGGACAGCTTCGCGTCGAGAGTGACGCCGAGGTATTTCACTTCGTCGCACCACGGAACGCTCCGGCCGAAAAGTTTGAGTGGGCGGATGAAGTTGAGACGTCTTCTAGAAAAACGGACTGCTGCGCTCTTGGAAGGGTTTATCTTGACCTTCCAGTTTCTACACCAGCGTTCTAATCTTGGGAGGAATTTTTGAATGCAAGAGTGAGAATCGCAAGAGTGTCTCAAACTCGAGAGAAAAGCCGTATCGTCCGCGTATTGAGCCGTGATAGATCGGCTGTTCTGGAGAGAGGGCATGTCGCTGGTGTATATATTGTAGAGGGTGGGAGAGAGGAGGGCTCCTTGCGGAACCCCTGCTTGTATGGGGTGGTGAGAGGAATTTATGCCACTCACCTTGACGGAAAAGGTACGGTCGCTTAAAAATGAAGCTATGATCTGCACGAGGCGGAGAGAGATTCCGGCCTTGTGCAGTTTGAAGAGCAGTCCGTTGTGCCAGACCGTGTCGAAGGCCTTCGCCACGTCCAGCGACAGGAGGGTTGTTTGGTGTTTTCTGTTGTAACCAGTCACTATATGTTCTACGACGTGAAGAAGTTGATGAGAGGTCGAGTGTCGCGGTTGAAAACCGTGTTGCGTATGTGGAATTATGTTAAGCGAGGTTATCTCGCTTGTTAGGCGATCGAGGATAAGTCGTTCGAGCACTTTACCTAGGGTAGGCAGTAAGCTGATCGGGCGGTGATTTTCGGGGATCGTGAGTTTTTTACCCGGTTTCGGAATCATTATAACGTCTGCGCATTTGAGAGCTATAGGGAAGAATCTATGCCTGTAGCAGGCATTAAAGATTGCTGAAAGTGCGCAGACGGCTTTGTTTGGGAGTTTCTTCAGGGTGAAATTATTTATTGAATCTGGACCGGGAGCTCTCTTATTATGGAGGTCGTGGATAATTTTATGGACTTCTTTCGGGGTGAAGAAATCCGAAGTCGGCGGAGGTCGTGTGGCGACAATTTTTTTGACCGTTTTGTCAACTGAGGCGGAGTGCGACGGGTTGACGAGGTCTGAGTTTGGGGTAAAAGTGAGGGCGAGCGAGCCCGCAAAGATTTCGGCGCGATCTCGCGCCGAGAAAACTGTGCCGTTCGGGCCCTGCAGAGGGGAGGGCCGTTGAGGGGTTTTACGGAGAGAACGAGTCAGCTTCCACTTTTTGTGTTCCTCGACTTTGAGTGATTCGATAAATTCGCTCCAGCGATCGTTACGATGGCGCTGAAGGTCGAATTTGATCTGTTTCACCAGACGATTGTACAATGTTTTGTACGTGGGGTTGGCGGTGTTCTGCCATAGCTTCCTGATCTTGTTCTTCTCCGCGATTTTTATTTTAATATCGACGGGGAGCGGGGGATTCGGCTTTTGAGGAGGTCTCAATTTTGAGGCTGACTCGAGGGCCGATTTGATGTTGTCGGTGAGATAACTCACCGCTACATCGATGGCCTCGGAGTCAGGAAGAGAGGTCGGCACTCTGATGTTAGATTCGAGAGTGGCCGCGAAATCATCCCAGGAGGTGATATGCCTCCTGAAGGGGAACGGATCCGGAAGGGGGTTGTTATCCGTGAGAGTTAATAAAGACGGGTAGTGATCGGACTGCAACTGCTCTAGCACTAGCAAGTCGCTGTTGAACGGGATGTCGTTTTTGATGATGATGTCTAAGACGTCTGCAGAGTCGTTATCTCTTTGGGAGTGTCTAGTCGGAGTGGCGGGGGCGTCCACAAAGTAATTTTTGCGGAAGGAGATCTCGGCTAGCGTGCGGCCGTGAGTGTTTTTGACTCGGCTGTGCCAGAGCGGATGTTTGGCATTGAGATCTCCCGCTACTATAGTGGGAAGATTGTCCGCGAAAAGTGAGTCCAAATCTGACTCGAGAAATGGTAATGTCGGTCGGAGATACACGGACACGAGCTTGAGAGGACCGTGGTTGAGGGTTTGAACCACAACGCTGGTGCTCTCCATGTTGTCCGTGGGGGGAGATGCGGAAAGGCAGTGATCGAGACTCGCCGTTAAAACCTCTTTTGCCCAAAGGCAATATGCTTATCTGGCTCCCATTACATACAATGGCGTGCCAACTTCAATAAAGGTAAAGGTAGGAAAACCATTTAGACAGTCGATCGGAGCGTGGTTGTTATTGCGACAGGATTTTGAGTACTTGGGCTTTCAGGATGAATGACGAGTGGAAAGGATTTATGTGAGCTCGTGAATGTGCGTTTCTTCTTGTTGTTTTAATTTTGGTTGTTTTTGAATTTGTGTTTCTGTGTATTTTTTGTTTTAATTTTTATTTTTATTCTTATGATTGTGTGCGGTATATTGTGGGATGAATATTTTTGGTATTTCTGGAGTGATGATGTGTGAGGAGTTGAATTTCTCAAGATGTTTCCAGTTGTAGTTGAGTGCCACTGTTTGTCAGGTTGATGAGAGCGTGCAACGGGGTTTTGTTTTTGTGTAATCAAAAATCGGAAAGAAGTATCGATTTATTTTTTCATGCTAAATATCCTCAGTGAGATACAGGCAAAAACCTAGTTTACTGGGGATACGACAAATGAAAGGCAACAAACCCAGATCCATTAAAATTGTATGTCCAAATCAAATTATCTGTTGTTTTTCTCAAATTGTGTATATTTCTTGTCATGTGTAATAATAAATAAAAATAAAAAAACAATTAGAGGAGTTTTAAGGATCCTCTTACGCTGCATTCAACAAGAACTAGGACCGGAAGGGATTAAGATAATATGTTAGGTGATGCGCCGAGTTTAAGACAAAGCAGAGGACTACGAAGAAGATCAAGTCTTAGTAAGTCGAGAATAAACGATATTTATAACAAGGATATTGATGTAACAAAGAACTTTAACACTTAAAGAGTTTTCAACAGCATTGAAAAAAAAACCTCCGGCAGAGTTCGTTTGTACTAAACTTATAATAATTTGAGAGAAATATTGAACCAGTATCTTGTATATTAAATTAAAGCGTTTATAATCTGATTTGGTTAGATACTCCAGAAAAGCTAAAGTTTAAATACGATTTTTATCATAAATACGCATAACTCTTTTAACAACATTTACACTGTAATTTCCACTATTAGTATGAAATACTTCAGAACCATTTAATATAAGCATTTGACATTTAATTATTATACTGAATTTGTTATTAAAAAATCCCTTCCAATACTGATCGCAAGAATCAGGTAGATTTTGTAGGTATATAAAAGGAAAATGCTTCCCGTTTATGGTATTCTGTAGGTTTTCTAATATTTGTCTCAAACAAACTGCATAATACAATTAAAAACAGTTTATTTTACGCCAGGGATCAATGAATACAAAGATGAACTTTTTAACAGTGGGTAATTTCGAAGTCTCCTGGTATTGATTAAAGAAAATGTATTAAAATTTTCTGGAAGATGTCACATGAGATCCTCTGTAATAGATAATATTTCTATCGAAATCTACCTAACAACTTAAAATTAATAATTAAATTTGTGACTTGATCGTTTCAAGATAATTGTAAAACAAAAAGCTTCACAAATTATTTAGAGACGCTAGTGCTACTAAAATATTTAAAATTGCTCATCCAACAGTTAATCTGATGACTTTCGTAGCTAAATTGGTAAGTCATTTGACTTTTGCCTGGGTTCGATTTGAAATGGTTCCCAAAAAGCCCGAAAGCTTTATTAATAGGGTTGAAGACAATGTTGCCTCTCAGCTGCGCTCCTCGATATATCTAAAACACTAATTTGGATAATTTGAAGAGTGATATACAAATTAATTAATAAAATAAAAGAAGCTAAACTAGAAGGCTAGTATATCTATGAATCATGCAAGAAAACTGTCGTTCAAAGTCTCTGTTCAACGATAATTTTTTTTTTTTGTTTTTTTGTATAAATTATTGTACAAACATTTGTCAAGGCTATACCTATATACAAATTTATTTCTTAACTAATCTTTATTATATGTTATATTTTATGAACTCACTTAATTCTATTTTCCTACATGTCATTTTATTTTATTTTTTTCAATCTTAATATATGATTTCTTAGAAATAATTAACACCTACATACTACTTATAACAATTCTTACACTAATTATTAAGCAAAAACAAGTCCACTCGTTCAGGCTACTTGTATTCCATCACATTCACTCAGACCTTGGTCGTCCCAGCTAATACTGTAGGTGGACTAGTCAGCCAATAGATAATGCTTCGGGAGCTTGTGCTTATAACGGAAGGGCAGGTCGGATTAACTCTCGTAAGCCCCAGGGCAGCGACTAAGGGATTGCTGTGATTTTGTTGGCTTTTATAGAACTTCACGGTCCAAGCGAGGATGTGGTATTGTAGGGTTTCTTCTCGCTGTTCGGCATGAAATCGGGTAAGTTCAACGATAAGTTTTCGAAAGAACTCATATCGAGTTTTTTTTTCGAGATTCTATTATCTTTCAAAATGTGAAAGCTTCATTATAATTTTTTTTAATATTTCCGCATTTACAATAAATCGATTCACTTGATCGAAACTATTCATTTTAACAGACGAGGAACAAAGAACAATGCTTTTAAGGACATAAACAACTTAAGCGTGTCAAATTGCATTGTCATGTCGTTGTAAAAACCGTTTACCTCTGCTTTGGCATGACAGGTCATTGACAGCCTAGTCACCTCAAACAATGAATTATTTTTAATAAAAACAATATTTATTCTCCTTAAAAAAAAAACAAATTAAGGAAATAATCCATTTTACGAAAAAGGCGTTAATACATCTAATAAGTCAAGTAAGAACTATAATTATTGCGAGTAGAGATATCAACGCCTTTTCGAAGAAGAATTTGGACTAATTATTTTTTAAATTATCTGGTTTAACTTTCTTGATCCGTAAAATATTTTTTTCCATGTTTTTTTTTGTACAATTGGGGGGTCACTGGCTGTAATAGAAAATATATTATCTTTGTATTGTTGGAGTTGTATTAGAAAGTATATGGAAAAAAGAAGATGTGTGTCGAGATAAGATAGTCTGGCAATCTCCATGGATCTTCCTCGAATAACAACCAGAGGAAGACCAAATAATTCATGGGTGGTGCAAAAAGATAACCTGATGCAGAGGCACGGCCTGGGGACGTAGTCCGGGACAGAAGAGCATACAACCTGAGGACGAGGAGAGCTGACCCCAACAGTCTTCGCAGACAATGAGTTGGGATGGAGCCAGGGAGAAAGATACGATAGTCTAGCACTTTATTTTCTACGTCAACCCCGACATGAAATGGCGTGATAATAATATGTATACATATAAATAATTGTATTTTATAAAACTTTCATAAAATGAAAAAGAACACGCTAGTATGGTTTAAAAAAAAGAAAAAAATGTACGCTGTCTCCTCTGCCTACCCTGACAGGCAGATGGCATGGTATTATGCATGTATAAAACTTCACTGCATAAAGCACAACTTGGCGAGTGTATCACTATGTAGCAATATCTTTCAACCAAACCACAAATATGTGAATTTATCCTAAATGATAACCAGACACGAATCATTAAAAAAAATCTAACTAACTACGGGAGTCGACTCCTTTATACCCGGGTTCAAAGACAAGTGTTTTATCAACTGAGTCACGGAGGTTTTGTCATTATTAATTTGCTATAAAATTATGTTCGATATTTTCCAACTTAATTTTGGTATGAAAATCGTAAAATATTCGAGAACATCTGGTTTAGTTCTTTTAAATCAATTTAAGTAAATACGCTGTTTTACCGCATTAATATCAAGTATCACTAACCCTTGTTAATTAGACAAAGAAAATATCTAATTATTAAATCTCATTCAACACAAAATTGATCTATGTTATACTTATATGAAATGAGGGAGATGGATATTGGAGGGGCATAGTCGCGTGGTATCGCATTGGACTACCGTGCGGAAAGTCGTCGGTTCGAGTCCCGCGCTGTGCATTGGAATGACACAGGCATTTGCCTTGTATTCAGGAGTATAAGAATACCTGTGACTTCAGACATATATATTCTTTTAAAAAGAGAAAAAAAAACATACCAGTGTGCTCCGATTGTCTCACTTCGGTGTGCCATCGGATCCAGTACATCGGTGTGGCCGGTGAATTTGCTGATGTGCAATAGATTACTCACTTAAAAAAAACTACACTAAATTTCCAAATGAATCGATGTTCGAATGGCGACGGATTCTCGACAACGGGGCCTAGTAACGATCGACTTTGATGAGGAAAACTTGAGTTTCTCCGAGTTGCAGTTATGCAAAATTTCCTTAGGGCTATATACTCGTACTGTCTAATTCAGTGTTAATCAACTGGGATAGTTAATTATTTAATTAATGCGTCATTAATATAATTACGAACGGAATGCAAGCGTTAAAAGCGCTTTATTTTTTTAATTGAGGCCAATCAAAGGTCATAATAATGTATGTTATATATTTAAAATAAATTATTTTATGATAATAAAATGTTAGTGCTGACTATAAAATTAAATGACTTGATCACGAAAAAACAAAGAAAAATAATTCAGAAATGTGAAATATGATCATTAAAAAAATGGTTTTTTTGTTCCTCATGAGATATTGTTTTGAATTACACTTTAATTGTATACAGTGCAACCTAGCGAACTAATAGGACATGTGACAGTGTTTTCCAACCAACCAGAAAGAAGTTTAAGGTAAAACGAGATTGTAACACTTTAATAAAAAACTGGTTTCCACCAGAAATCGAATCTACAATCTCCGGCTGGAAATCAAACGTCTTACCAACTAGACCACGCAGGTTGTCAACTCTGTCTGGTTATTAAAAAAAACATTAAAAAAGTAAAAAAAAAAAAACTCTAATATTTCACCTCCTTAGTGGTGCGATGCAACAGGTGATCAACTATAATCGCAGCAATCCTGACGATAGAAGACTCCAGTGTATATATTTGTATATTGTGTGTAAACTGTTGCGCCTCAACAAGCATAAGCACCGAGCCATAAAATTTAGAACCGCTGAAGTAAACACATTTGTATTTATTTGTATGTAGTACATGTTTCAAATACTTCCGTACATGGAAATGCAACAATTATCATATATTACGGCGAGTATTGCTACCAGACGAATTAATTTTTCTTAATTTATCGGAAAACAAACCCGAAGCCCTTGGTTGGAAGACAATAACTTTATTTTGTTTATTTTGTTTAGTTACATATATTATTTTTTGTTTTTTTTAGTCTATATGTATACAAGGGTGTGAACTGAAAGCCCCCCGATGTTCTTGCGGTAGAGCTCGCCCTACATTAGTGGGGTGTATCTCGGCCGGGGGAATGTTGTGGAATGAGCCCTGACCTTTTAATGTCTTCTCTTAAATGTATTTTCTGCAGTTTATTTTGAGATACATATATGTACGATTTCGGAATGAATTTATCTACCATATATGTTTTGTACACATTGCGTTGCTGTCAAGGAACCTGTATTTATTTGTGTGAATTAATCTGAGACGGTATTTTGTGAATTTTGTTTTTTTTCCTGCCATCCATTTATTTTCTGTTTTTTCCTTCTTATTCTACATGTGCAAGGGTGTGGGCTGAAAAAACATCTGGTGTCCTCGCGGCTGGGCTCGCACTATATTTGTGGGGTGTATCTTGGCCGGGGGGGGTATGTTATTAGATGAGTCCAGACCTTTTGATAGTTTGACTCTTAAATGCATTTTCTGTCATTTATGCATTTTTTAGGTGTATTTAAACATATTATGTACATACTATGTTGCTATCAATAAACCTTTATTTATTTATCAACTAGACTACCGAGGCCATCGTATCCAGATATAATATGGTCTAAGGACGAACTTGCTACGCCCACTTGCTTAGCGTAACTGTAAACTGTTAGACCACGGCTACCGACCAATATACCTATAATAGCTCTTCCGATCATCGAATGTACTAAATCCTCAAATATATTTTAAAGATGATATCACATATATCCTGCACCTTTAAAAAGTCACACATTCCTCAAATTTGATTTATATTTGTACATAGTATCAAATGTTGTTTATAGTTAAGGC